>JAAEAF010014813.1:0-24898 GCA_011037195.1 Triatoma infestans | reverse complement strand
TTTTTTAAATATTGAGATGTTTGTCCTATGTATGTATCCGGGCATTGTAAACAATTTATTTTATAAATTATATCTGATAATAAAGTTATGGGTGTGGGGTCTTTTAGTTTAGAAAAGAGTTTTTTTTAGAGGATTGGAGTTTTTGTGGGCAATGGAAAGGTTATATTTCTTGAAAATTTTAGCTATTTTATCTGATAGACCTTCTATGTATTGGATAGAGATATAGGATATTGGAAGTTGCTGTGATGGCGTAGAGAGAGTCAGGTTGATCACATTATCTGTGGATCGTTGATATAATATTTTTTGTATAATATGGAGGGGATAGCCATGATTTTTAAATATCTTAGATAATATTAACTTGTTCTCATCATGGGAACGGGGATGGCTAAGATCAATTACACGTTTGGTAAAGGATTTAACAAAGTTGATTTTCTGGTTATATGGATGATTGAAAAGGAAATGGAGTTATTTTTAATTTTTGTTTTATTATGACAGAAGTTTTAGATTATATTTACTCAGGGAATTCGTTACAAGTACTTGGGTGTAACCTTAACCTCGAGCTTGACTTTTGAGTCCCATTTAAAGGATAAATTGGCGGTGGGCAAGCGATGTGTTGGAAGCATCTGGAATAATTTTATTCTAAATAGTTCTATTGATCTACCGGTTAAATACAGAATTTTGGATTCTGTGCTGCGATCTATTGCTTGCTACGGAAGTCAGGTATGGGGGTTTATTGCATATAAGGAATTGGAGAAACTACAGAAGTACTTTATTAAGAAAATGTTCTGCCTCCCCATGAACACTCCTAATTACGCAAAATATTTAGAAACGGGTAAAAGTAGTTTATTTACATTCACACTAAAATCCCATTTTTCTTATATTTTGCGGATTTTTAATGAACATTCTAGTGAGAGATTAACTTATATTGTGGCTAAAGAGGTGGTGCATAAGAAATGTTACTGGTTTCGCGAGTGGTTGCGATTGTCCGAGCTATACGGTGAAGAGTTGGATTGTACATTCAGTGATGGATGGAATCGGCAAATGGTCAATATTTTAAACAAGATAAAATCAACAGAGAGGTTAGAATTTGAGTTTCTTGCTAGGAGCGCTGACTATCACTAACTGTATGAAGATCTTAATTACGAGGTAAACTACATGGGGTTGGACTTGGATAATTAAGCTAAACGCATTATATTTAAGGTGCGAACGGAAGGCTTAAACCTCAATTATAAACCCTGGGTCGCAGGAATTAATTATTTGTGTTCTTTATGCAATCTTCAAGGTGTAGAAAGTACATTTCACTTTTTGGCTGTTTGCCCCATTTTGAAAATGTTTAGAGTGCGTCATTTTAATAAAGCCGTGCTAACCAGAGAAGAGGTGTTAGATTTATTAAATGGTCATGATTGGTGTGCTCTGATAGGATATGTTAAAGACGCTATACAATATAGAACAGCTTTACTTAGTGAATTTAATTATTAACTGGAGAGTTCAGATTTTTTATTTTTCTATTTGTCTATTAGTGTATAAGGACTGTTTAGTTTGTTATCTTCTACATTTTTTATTATTGTTTTGTTTTCGAGTAAGATTCTATTTTTAGTTTATATTCATTTATTATGAAATGCATTTGTATAGTTTTATTTGATTAGCGCCAATTATTTATATTTCTTTTTCGTTCGCAGAATTTATTTTTAATTTTTAATTTATTTCTAATTTCTCATTCAAATGAGACTCTGACAGACGGTTGTAAACCATGTCATAGTTGTTTATTGTAAAGATTTATCTCGTTTTTTTCTGTATACTTTGTATACTTTGATGCGAGTAATTACCGACCAATTGGCATGGTACCAATTTTATCAAAAATTTTAGAAACTGTAGTGGCAAAGCAGCTGTCAGAGTACCTGGAACAAAAAGGATTAATCAGCGAAGAGCAGTACGGTTATAGAGAGGGCTACAACACAGTAGATGCCGTGAGCTCTATTGTTGAAGAGATTATATATGCGTTTGAAAAAAAAGAAAAATGTGTTGCTACCTTCTGTGACCTGAGTAAAGCATTTGACATGGTCTCCCACGATATTTTATTAGAAAAATTAGAAAGATACGGGATACAAGGGAAAAGTAACAGGTTTTTCAATGAATATATAAGAGGAAGAAGACAGTACGTTTGTCAAAATGGTAATAATTCTGCGATAAAACAAATTAATAGGGGCGTTCCTCAAGGATCTGTGCTGGGGCCGCTGCTTTTCTTAATTTTTATTAACGAAGTAGGCGGACAAGTGCCTTGTAAAGTAATTCTCTATGCGGACGACACTACTCTAGTGACAAGAAGTAATGAAACAAAAGCTAGCCTTGAATATTGCACAGGATAACCTGAAACAGCTCAAAACATGGATCGCGAAAAATGAATTAATCTTAAATGAAGAAAAAAAACATTCACTAAAGAATTTACGATTAAACGTCAAGAAAAAAGTACACGTACTAATTTCCTTGGAATCATACTTGACTCAAGTATATCATGGAAAAATCATATTAGTGAATTAAATAGTAAACTATCGAAAGTTATCTACCTGTTGCGAAGTCTAAAAGACGAATTACGGGCTGAGACGTTAAGAACTGCGTACTTTGGTTTATTCCACTCCAAACTGCCCTATGGGATTGTACTATGGGGCGGAGCGCCTGACGCTGTAACCACATTCAGACTGCAAAAGAAGGAAATAAGAATCATTTATAGAAAGCAACCAAGAGATAGTTGTAGAAAATTGTTCCAGACTCACAAAATAATGACACTCACCTCATTGTATATTTTTAAGTGTCTGGTTAATCTAAAAGGAAAGAAAAATATGGAATGTAGAGGAGATAAACACTCTTACAATATTAGAAATAAAAATAATCTACACTTACCAGTGAGAAGATTGGCGAAGTCGGAGTTAGCTCCAAGTGCGATGAGTGTAAGATTGTTTAACAAACTGCCGAGGGAAATAATGGGTCTGAAGACTGAACCGTTTAAGAAAACGTTAAAACATTTCTTTAAGGAAAACAATTTTTATAAAATAAATGAGTTTCTGGAAGAGAAGTGGGCGCTGGGACACTTCAGGATAGACTAAATACAGTGTTGGATAGTGTTTATTTTCTAGTGAGAACAAAGTGCAAACATCAGAACAAGGACTATTAGAACTAGCAAACTTATTGTTTATTATGTAATTTTGACGTACCTTATGTTACTTGTTATGTAATTTATTTAGGTAAAATAAAAATAATATTAATAATAATAATAATAATAATAAAACAACATTATTATTATTATTATTACTCAGGGAATTTGATAAGGAATTAGGATACTTTTAATCTGAAAAGTTAACCGAAATTTTTTATTACTTAAATTCAAAAAATTTAAAGAAAAAAAAATTGGTGTGCATATAATTTTTGCCGCCACGGTGTGTCTGAATTTTTCTGATCTGTGATCTTCGATATTCTACTTTTTCGTCGGCAAGAACCTATACTAATTACTGCTCCTTCGCATACCAATTCATTATTGGCTGTCCTAGTATAATATATCGGCCATTCCTTCAAGTTAAATTGGCATAGAAATTAACTGATCGGTTTTAGTTAATGTAGGATGTTTAAACTTTGGCAAATTCCTACAGAATATCAGATGCAAAACAATGATACATGGCCAACTGATTCAGCACAAATTCTTCATTACAAGCTGTATTACACTTTAAATAAGATGCTGATTTATTAATGACATTGTTTTCAATTTTATAACCTTTTTTTGGTGTTGCTTTTCAATTTTCACAAGTTTCTCAAAGATTTGTTTTTTTTTTTGGTTAATTTGATTATTTTCATCAATGTAACTATTTTGAAAGATGTTTATTATCTTCTATTCTATCATCTTCACCTTCTTCCATTTCTAATAATATGTTTCGTATTTCTGCATCATCTTTCTCGGATGTTATGCCCAAAGGCTAATTAAAAATACAGGAACCACAGCACATAGATTTACATCAGTTGGCAGCTAGGGTTGCCAGATCTAATATATTTAATATCATCCTGATATATTTTGTCCTTATTGATATATGATGTTAAACTCTAAATATACGTTTAAAAAATGATATATTTATCCGATCACTGCGATGATAACAATAATAATTCGTATTAGCGCGCTCATCTGGCGCCACACAATCATCAGTGAACAAGTAGTGAATGCTGATGATTGGTTTATAGGAGTTTCGTCTATGGTGCGCGCATAGCTTGCGCTAACGCATTCCGCTCGGTTCCGCTCTAAATGACAGAACTAAAAATTTAGGTTACAAATACTTGAAGGGTGCCCTACAACAACTGACAATTAGATGAAATTGACGTTAAGATTTTATGTCCGCAGCTGCATTTATTTTAGTTATTAATAAACAAAAATTTGAAAGATTTAAGTTGGTTTTTATTTAATAAATTTTTCACAAAAAGTGTGGTATATTTCTTTTCTAAATGATATATTTTTGAAATCTTAATCATATACAGGGTATCCCAAGGTATATGGATAACAACTTTTATCTCGGAAACTAAGATAGCTAGAAAAAAACTAAAAAATACGTGTCCCCGTAGTTTTTTGTTAGAAAACACAATTTAATTTGCAAATTTGTTTTGGGGCTTCCAGAAGCGAGATACAGGCACCAACTTCATTTTTTCAAATGGGGAGGTGTGGTTTTTATTTAAGAAATAGATTTCTCTATTTTTTTGTAAGAAAAATTTACTTGAACGGTTTTTTTCTGTGAGCGATATTTTACAAGTTATGAATGAAAACATGATTCCTATAAGAAATTTCAAAATGATATTATAACGGTTTTTTTTGATTGAATAAGAAGAAAAGTACTATTTTATTATAAATTTTAATCCTCAATAATTACAGATCTTGCACGAACTGGCCTCCACCATAAGAGATTATTTTTTTGGTCGTAAGGTACAATTGCAGGAAAACAGCTTGTGTATGCATCTCTAATGTGGGGGGCCAGTTCGAGCAAGATTGTAATTAATGAGGAGTAAAATTTATATAAAATAGTACTTTTTCTTCTTATTCAATCAAAAAATTGTTATAATATTATCATTTATTATTCTATACACCTCCTAAACCAAATTACTCTCAAAGTGAAATCTGTGAACAATTAATACGTGTAAAAGGTATAAAAATTAGTTAATTTCAACAAACGTCTAAAAAAGATAGGCTCCTTGAAGTAATTACTTCAGTTATAAATAATTTCATCCCAAACTTAATTAAAAAAAAAAAAAAAAAAATTAATGAAAATAAAATGGTAAATTAATTAAAGAAACAGTGTAATTATGTGTATTGTTGTATGTTGTATTGCCTATTTTTTCAGGCGGGCTTAACGTCCAACTACCAAAGTAGGTCGTCGTGGACGGGGGTGGAAGCACCTACTTTACTAGTAACATTTTTTAAACAAATATAAAAATTAGCAGTTATAAGGGGGCCTCGAACTGGGGACCTCCCACTTACGAGTCCATGCTCATAACCACTACACTAACACCCGCCCTTCTTATCTATATACTTAATATCCAATTGAAAGATTATTATTGTTATTATTTGTCTGAACTTTGAAAAATATTACAATGATATGTAAGAAGTATTTTTTAGAAATAAAGGTTCTTTAGAAATATGTTTACAAAACAGTAATATTAAAATAGCTCTCATTTTTCTGAACCTTGGTTAAAACATTCCACGAATTAAAACATTGTAGCTCACTTACGTAAATATGGCAAGGCGAGTACGACAAATAGTAATAAATAAATCTCATTCAGTTTACTTAATCAAGTTACTCAATTTAACTTAATTAACGTTATCAGTATTTTTGTGCCTTTTGACAGAAATAATTATATTTCAATAATTTCATGTTGTAGTCAGAGGCAGAGCTAGTGCATAAGCATTGTGACACTACAGTACCCCCCCTCCCCCAAACTAAAAATTAATGTTTCAATTTATGATAAAAATTAATAATAAAAAACATAATTATTTAAAAAACATTATTATTTAAATACCATTAATAAATCCGGTTTTTATTTTAAAAAAGAATTATTTCAACAAAAGTTGCTTGATGATGTTAAACGCTACTACTATCGCCGTGTCAAAAATGGTCATATTCGGTTATTTCCGACAATCTTCGTTTGCCTTAAATAATGTGATCCAACTAGTAACTGCTTTAGCTGGACAGTGTCGACTGTAATTGTGTATAGCTTATATTACAAAAAGAAAAGTATATTTATCGTGCTCGTTAAAGGTTTAATAGCAAAATATTTTTTTTTATTCCATAATATTTTTTATTAAATAAAAATAAACAATAAAATAAATATTATTTTATAGGTTTATCAAGACTTGGAAAAAATTAAATTTTCTCAACTGACATTACCCAAAAAAATTGAAATAAAAAACCAAGGTTGTTCCATTCTTAACATTATAGTTCAGCAAATAGCAGTTAGTACATGATTTTCTTAAATAAATAATTTTGAGTAACAAGTTATTCAAAAATTTTGTGAAGCTAAAACACGAAGAATGGATTTTATATTCAAATAATTTATTATTATTATTATTATTATTATTATTATTATTATTATATTAGTTCTTTGAGAAACCATGTTTCTTTGGATAATAGAAAATATCTTAAAAAATATCCACGTGCATTTATTACTTTCTCTTACTAAGAGGAAGTATTGTAATCGTGTCAAATTTTCGATATCGAGTTTTCACCGGAAATATCCGTTTTTTCCAGCATAGTTCAAAAACGAAAAACAGTAGAAAGTTGAAACTTGATATTCCGTTTAGGTATCACCATGGGATCCCACAATAAGTCATCTGTCAAAATTCCTTAACCGGAAGTACCACTTTACTAGTTTTTTTTTTTTTACGTTTTTGCAATTTTCTCAAAAATGGCTCAAACGATTTTCTTCAAACTTGGTATATCAACTACACATACAATAGCTAGTAACAACATACCTACCCAATGTAATTAGCGTACTTTGCGTAGGGAAAGTAGCTGTTTCACGTTTAGTAGACAATTCTGTCCATCTAAATATTTTAATTAGAATTTGATATGTTGTTGATATCCGAATTTGGAAAAAAAAAAAAATCGGGAGACCGAGTGGCGTTTTACTTTCACTTTACTAAAATGACAAAAGATTTTTTTTTCCTTTTTCGCGATTTTCTCAAAAATGGCTCCAACGATTTTCTTGTAACTTCTTATATAAACTAAACATACAAAGATCTATAACTTTTATTTAAAACATTTCTCTGGGAAACTTCATTTTAGGGCACTTTTTTGGTGGAGGGCTGGGATTATTTTTTTCTCTAAAGTGCTATCATTATTGAATATACAATTCTATCATCCAAACGAAATTAATTATAAATAAATAGATAGCCAAAATTCCGAGTCTCAAGAAAATTAATAAATCGGAAGTGCGCTTTTATTGAACAGTTTTTTCAATTTTCGACAATTTCATTAAATTTGGTCAAAAAATATAAATTTGTCAATTATATTTGGAGAACTGGAGTAAGAGAAAGTTGTGTGAGTGTTACCACACCAGATTTTTTTTAATTTCTAAAACAATTTTCTTAACACGGATATATTAATTATAACCCAGTTTCCTTTTATTTAATAGCGGTTACACATTCGTCATTACACTAGGTTGCATTTTACACGAATAGGTTTATAATTACAAAAAAAAATAGATTTATAATTACCTTGGATTAATAAGTGATACTCGTTTTGCATAAACTACGGTACAATATTTCACCAAAGCAACCAAGTCTTTGCTGTTCAAATAATCAACAAAGCTATGCCTAGAAAGAGTTGGCGAACCAAAATAACGATCGCGCAGTTCAGCCAATGGTGGATGTAACGGCAAGTGAGAGAATACAAGCCCGACAGAGAGAAAACAGACTCTCTATAGTACTCTCTGACTTAAGCAGGCAAGAGTGGGGAGAACCTGTATATAAGCCAGTGAGAGATCTAGACATCTATCTATCTATCTATCAGATACAACCATATACATCACATCGTGTCATAACTCTACTCTAACCCCTTTAATTCTATAAACATTACAATCAGTGCATTTGATGTAGACTTATAGCCAGATTAATAACAGTGTCTTTCATATCTCGTTCCTATTATCAATCCTAATTGTTATTACTGGTATTATTATGTATTATTAATTATTAGGATTTTTTTTTTATATAAGGCCTACTTTGCCTGAAGGGACGATAGTTTGGCTGAAATTGAGGCTTTTTGCCAAAATTAGTGCGCGCTCTATTTCGATTTTTATTATTACATTCGCGATTCCAGTGGTCGCCTTGACAGAACTTACACGGCGACGGTGGTTCATAACAGTTCACACACACACACATAGACCATTTGCTAAAAAAAAACAACACTTTTTTGAACTTAGGGGACCTCAAAACGGATATTTCCGGTGAAAACTCAATATCGAAAATTTGACACGATTACAATACTTCCTCTTTACTAGGCGTAAGAGAAAGTAAAAAATACAAGATTTATATTATTGTATTTAATTATAATTGTATTTTGCTACATTTTAATAAAACTTTCAACAAAATATCAAAAACAATCAAATTAACAAAACACAATTAAGACTATAAATTAATCATATTTTCCAGTATAAAAAGTCTTATAAGCAGAAAACTTTTCCAAATAAGATACATATATTTAAAACAAGTGGCAAAGTTAATGAAATTACTTTCTGTATGTGTATTTATTTGGGGTATAGTCTGTTCTAATTAGATTATAAACATATTGATTTCTACTTTACAAAGCAAATACATTCTTCCTAACATTACTACACACACGTGCAAAAATAATCTAGTGTGAAACACACACAAAAACACAACTTCCTCTGACTGTAGTTTACAAAAATTGTAAAATTGTTCAGTAAATGAACAGATTTCCGGTTTATTAATTGTACAAGAGGAATTTTGGTCTTATATTTAGTTTTCATTAATTTTTGTTTGGATGGTTAGAATTATATAATCCAACTATGACACCACTTTAATGGGAAACATAACCCCCACCCCTCCCTTAAAAACTCTTCTTAAATAAATTTTATCCGGAGAAATGTTTCAAATAAAAGTTGTAGCTCTTTACTTTTATATTCAGATGGCTCTAGGCAGGAGGGTACTGGCCTGTCGGGGGCGGGAGCCTGGTTTCAGGAACTGGATAAAGAGAGTTCGGTGGCCTTGGGTGGCTTGGCCACTGTTTTTCAGTCTGAGGTGGTGGGCATCATTGAATGCTGCCACCTGGTGGGGGAGTGGCAGGGAGAGTTCAAGGAAGTGCGGATTTTCTCGGACAGCCAAGCCGCACTAAGGGCTTTGAGTAAGCCTTGGTGGAGTTCGAAATTAGTGGGAGAATGTCGGAGGAAGCTCAACGCTTTTGGCTCGGAGGGGTAAGGTGCATCTCTATTGGATACCCGGACATGCGGGAATAGAGGGCAATGAGAGGGCGGATCGGCTGGCCAGGGAGGGATCATCATTACCATTCTGTGGTCCTGAACCAGCCCTGGCCGTTACAAAGACGTTTCGCGACAAACAGATTAGACTTTGGGAGACGAGCTTTGGAGAAATGTTGGGGGGACACGCAGGGGTGCCTCCAAGCTAAAAGATTTATAAAGGCAGGTAAGCAGAGAATTTCGGAGTATCTCCTGTCTCTCAGTAGGACGGGTTTGAGGACCTTGGTAGGAATAGTGACTGGACACACTTGGGTGTTCAGCCACTTGTTTAACATAGGAAAGACGCGGAGTCCCATTTGTCAGAACTGTGATGACGGAGTTAGGGAAACGGTGTATCACTACTTATGTCAGTGTCCCCGTTTCGCTGGAACTAGGTTTCGTATATTTGGGAGGACACCACTCTCGCAGGATTGTCTGGGCGAGTTGGAGTATAGTGATATCTTGAGATATTGTAGATTACCCGGCAAGTTACCGGGGGAGGCTAATTAAGGGGTTACGGGGGGTACCGGGGGGATAAGAGCCATATAGGCTTAGGTCCCGCGCCTTTGGGCACCCGAGAATAATAATAATAATAATAATAAATGTAGCTCTTTATATGGTGTAATTCACATTCCAAGTTTAAAGAAAATCGATGGGGGCCTTTTTTAGAGAAAATTGTAGAAAAATGAAAAACTACTTTTCAATAAAATGCACGTCCGGTCAAGCCAATTTTCTTATATAGATGATAGAACTTTATAAAACAAAAATTACAAAATTTAATGAAAGAAACCAAAATTTATGATTAACCTTAAGGAACAAATTAGATCAAATAAAATTATCTCTCATTAGATACATAATGTCAATTTTTTGTACAATTATAAGTATTTAAAAAACTACCTATAAAGACTGTTTACTTGGCCAACGGCCGTCAGTAGAGATTATTTTATTGGCACTCTAAGAAACTAAAATAAACTTCAACAAATTTTTTAACAGAAACTTTGCATTTAAAAAAAAACAGTTTAAATTGAATTAATTTAATAATATACAAGACGTTGAGCATAAAATTATGTAATGAACTGAAATGGCGCTTCAGAAGAATCCCCCCCCCCTCCCCCAAAAGTGCACTTAAATAAATTTTCCCAGAGAAATGTTTCAAATAAACGTTATAGATCTTTGTATTTCTAATTGATATGCCAAGTTTAAAGAAAATCGTTGAAGCCAATTTCGAGAAAATTGCAAAAAAATTGAAAAAAATGAAACAAACTAAAAGCCTGAAAACCCATCCTATCAGAAGTGGTGGAAGTACTTAAACGAAATATTAAGTTTGAACTTTCTGCCTTTATTCGTTTATGAGATATTTTGTTCATGCATACTTACAGGAGTAAGAGAAAGTAAAGTGAAGAATATTATTCATTTTTACTTTCTCTTACTCCTAAGTAAGAGGAAGTATTGTAATCATGTTCAAATTTTCGATATCGAGTTTTCACCGAAAATATCCGTTTTGAGGTTTGAGGTTCCTAGAGTCCAAAGAAGTGGTTTTTAGCAAATAGTCTGCGTGTGTATGTGTATATGTGAACAGCATAGCTCAAGAACGAAAAACCGTAGAAATTTGTAACTTGCATTTCCGGTTAATATCACCAGGGATCTGACAATACTTATCTGTCAAAAAAATTCCTACACCGGAGTACCACTTTACAGTTTTTTTTTTTTTTTTTTTTTTAACTTTTTGCGATTTTCCTCAAAAATCCTCCAACGATTTTCTTCTTCAAAACTTGGTTATATCCTACCCATAGAATGAGCTACCACTTTTATTTGAAACATTTCTCCGAGAATTCAGTTAAGTCACTTAGGAAATAGGGATGGGGGGTTAGGGTTTTCCCATCTAAAGTGCTATTCAGTTTATTTAAGACAATTCTATCATCTAATAATTTAATTAAAATTAAATATGTTTTTGAAATTCCGAGTTTGAAAAAATCGGAAAACCGGAAGTCGGTGCGTTTACTTTACCACTTTACCAAATGATTTTTTTCACTTTTTCCCGATTTTCTCAAAAATGGCTCCGACGATTTTCTTGAAACATCTTATATAAACTAAACATACAAAGATCTATAACTTTTATTTAAAATCTTTCTCTGGGAAAATTCATTTAAGGACACTTTTAGGGGAGCGGTGAGGTTACAGCTTCCTCTAAAGTGGTATAATAGTTGATTATACAATTCTATCATCCAAACAAAATTAATTCGAAATAAATAGATGGCCAAAATTACGAGTTTCAAGAAAATTAGTAAACCAAAAGTGCGCTTTTACTGAACAGTTTTTTCAGTTTTCGACTGATTTCGTTATATTTGGTACACAAACTTACAGGAATAAGAGAAAATTGTGTGAGTGTTTCACACCAGATTTTTTTATCATAGCTAACTGGTGTGAACATAACTTTACAAGCTTCCATTATGAATTCCAGTACCAACGTACCCTAACAAACTAACCTCAGTTGTTTCTAGATGGCCTTCATTAGGGACTCGGTTTTCTCACAGAATGCAGCACGTGCTAGTCCGTCCACCACCATCTTTCTGTATGTATTACTTGGAAATTATTTTCACAAATCAACACCTAAAATAGCTTTTTAATATTTATTTCTTATTTTTTTTCACATTATAAAATGAATCAAATAATTGCATAATCCTCATGAATTAAGTATATAAAAATTGTTAATTAGTAACGAATTTATATAATAGTGATACATTTGTCTGTGTGAATGACAAACCTTTTTATACGCCCCCTGCGATTTTATGACCTATATTTTTTTTATCTTCCTTTGGTTTTTCTCCTTTCATTTTTTTTACTTTCTCTTCGAGCTGTAAGTGGAAGTACTGCGATCCTAACTAACAAGGGTGAAAGGGTGTATGTTGTAATGCCTTTCATTACAGACTTAGCAGTCCCACTGTAATCGCACCTATGTATTTTGTTTTTGTTTGTGTTTTGTGTTATAATTTTTTTCTCTTTATTTTTGTATTGTTCCTGAAGAAGGCAAACAAAGTTTGTCGAAACGTCGAACTTGTTAATTATTAAAAAACAATTACAAAATTACTTTTTTTTTTGTTTTTTCTTTCTCTTACTCCTAGTAAGAGGAAGTATTGTAATCGTGTCAAATTTTCGATATCGCGTTTTCACCGGAAATATCCGTTTTGAGGTCCCCTGAGTCCAAAAAAGTGGTTTTTTAGCAAATGGTCTGTGTGTGTGTGTGTCTGTGTGTCGTGTGTGGTCGTGTGTGTGTGTGTGTATGTATGTGAACAGCATAGCTCAAAAACGAAAAATCGTAGAAAGTTGAAATTTGATATTCCGTTTAGGGGTCACCATGGATCTGACTGTACGTTATCTGTCAAAATTCCTCAACCGGAAGTACCACTTTACTAGTTGGATTTTTTACTTTTTTGCGATTTTCTCAAAAATGGCTCCGACGATTTTCTTTAAACGTCAAACATCAACCACACATACAATGAGCTACAACTTTTTATTTGAAACATTTCTCCGAGAAAATGCATTGAAGGGCACTTTTGGGGGAGGGGTGGGGTTAGGTTTCCATCTAAAGTGCTATTTCAGTTTGTAAGACTTCTGTCATCTAAATAATGTTAATTAGAATTAATATGTTGTTGAAATTCCCGAGTTTGAAAAAATCGGATAACCGGAAGTGCGTTTACTTTACCACTTTACTAAATGATTTATTCACTTTTTCGCAATTTTCTCAAAAATGGCTCCGACGATTTTTTTGGAACTTCCTATATAAACTAAACATGCAAAGATCTACAACTTTTATCTAAAACATTTATCTGGAAAAATTCTTTTAAGGGCATTTTTAGGGGAGGAGTGGGGTTAGATTTTCATCAATGTGCTATCCTAGTTGATTATACAATTCTATCATCCAACCATAATTAGTTAGAAATAAATATATGGCTGAAATTCCGAGTTTCAGGAAAATTAGTAAACCGAAAGTGCGCTTTTACTGAACAGTTTTTTCAGTTTTCGACGAAATTCATTAAATTTGGTACACAAACTATAAAATTTATCAATTATCATTTTGAGAACTGGAGTAAGAGAAAGTTGTGTGAGTGTTTCACACCAGATTTTTTACCTTGGAATTGGTCGAGAAGCCAACTAATTCTGGTTTTCCTATTTTCTCTCACGATGTTGGGTCAACACTGACTTTGTCCTCACGGGAATCGAACCCTGAATTCTCGCACGAAAGGCAAAGTACGCTAGCCACTAGACCAATGCTTAAGGACGTCCCTTGGTAACACCTAATCGAAATATCATGTTTCAGCTTTCTATAATTTTCCGTTTTTGAGTAATGCTGACCACAAATAGAGAGACACACCCACTCTCTTTCTCTCTCTCTCTCTCTCTCTCTCTCACACACACACACACACACACACACACAAACAATTCGCTAAAAACACTTTTGTCGTACTATGTGATCATTCTGGTAAAAAATCAATGATGAAAAATTGACACTATCGCTATACTCTTACAGTTGTAAGAAAAAGTAAAAAAGCTAATTGAGTATGCATTATTCATTTATGAAATAAATTTGACCCACAAACCTAAACAGATTTAGTTGGAGAATTTAACAAAGATTCCATTGAATTTATACCATAGTGGTGTGGATGTAATTTTCAATAAATAACAAGCTTTAACAGATGAAGTGGAATTGACAGAAATGGTCTTTGTAGTAACTAATACTGGCTGGCCACGTAAATCTCGGTCAACGTATAGCATTTTGACAACAATGCCCTTGAATGACATTCTACCATCAAATATGATGAAACTTATGACGGCTTTTATCTAACTGAAAGTTAAAACGTGGTTATTAATAATCAGAAAATAGAGATATCACATAAACGACCATTGCCTTATCGTTAGTTATAGTCTGTATATAAATTAAGTTAGTCTTGTTTTAATATGAAATAACGCAACCTTTTAACTTTGGATCCTAAAATCTAACATTCCGTCTGGATATCACCATCGTATTTGGGGCAAGAAGTTTTTGAACTTAATCCCATCAATCAAAAGTGGGAAACTTAACTGAATGGTAATTAAATTAACTAGTCCCCCCCCCCAAGTTCTAAGTATTATAAAGTCCCGAAAATATAAAAAAAAAAGCTCCTGGGCTTAATAATATTCAAAATATTTTATTAAAAAAAAAAGAAATCTCCCGCGTAAACCGTTAGTACTATTTTGCGAAACTTTTTAATAATGTCCTCATCTCAGGGAAATTTTCCCTCAAATCTTGAAAATTTCCAAAGTAATGTTTATCAGAAAACCTTGAAAAATTAGCCTGGAAGTTTCGACTACAATTAATTCAATTTATTTATTTACATTACATTAACGGGCAACATAACCCTTTTATCAATGATTATACAAACAGCACTGATATATAACATAAATAATTGCTTACACAAAATACAATTAACCAACCATCATACATCCATTATAAACTACAAATAAGTACAACATGCAAAAAAAATACTTTAAAAATATTATACAGGTGACAGAAGATACAAACACTGAATCGAAACAAAACAAAATAAAATAAAATCATGATAATCCAATTATTCTTCTAATCATTTTAGCTGATGTAATTGAATAAGTCAATGTTAATTAGATTAGCATGTCTTAAAATTCTTAAAAGTGGTGAATGATATAAATAATTGGTTTGTGCAAAGTTCACTGAAAATAGATTATTGTGTCTGTGGTCTGAATAGAAGGTACATTGAAATAAATTTCATTTACAAGATATGGACAGTCTATAAAATTATTTAGAAGTTTGTACAAAAATAATATATCATTAATTAAATGTCTGTTTTCTAATGAAGAAATTATAAACGTACCATAAATTTCATTGTAAGGAATGTTATTGTACTCATAGCCTAAACGTACACCAATCATCCTTATTAATCTTTTCTGAATGTTCTCTAATCTGTTCTCAATTGAAAAAAAAAAAAATTGCAAAAGTAACTACAGTTACATTTGTAGTTGTTAATTACAACTACCTTTTAACTAATGAAATTGTAATTTCTATTGCAAATATATTTTGCCCAACTGTGCTTTTTTTTATAAACTGATAAATGCCTATCACTTTTACAAGAAAATGATTTTTGGGTAGGGAGGTTCTGTGGCTTTCCTATAAAGTGCCGTTTCTGTGGAATTTATAGTTTCACCACCAGTATAATATTAAAGCAGATAAGAAGCAATATTAGAATTCCACATTTGAAGAAAACTCATTTTCCGATATTGGTAATTCCAACTCCCAAAAAAGTATTCTCTTGAGAGTATTACCCTGCCACTGGCCTAGCTTGTGGTACACTGTTTTCCTGACGCCCTTGTCACAATTTTGACACAAAAGACTAACATCCTGCCTATTTTCTTGTTTTTTTTTTTTTGTAAATTACTGGCTACTTAACAGTCTCCAATCAATACACCTACCAGGACTATCAATTGTATCCTGCTCAGTGAAATAAGCTATCTCAAGCTCCCGCTGATTTATACCTTTTATTAAACTTTTCTTCTTGATGAGGTTTCGGAATCTTGAGTTTTAAGGCGTTTGGGGGATTGGCCCCCAGAAGTTGTTAGAAATGAGAAATAGAAATGAAAAATAGAATGAGAAATAGTATTTAGAAATGCGAAATAGAAATGAAAATCCCCAAAAAGTTAGTTAGAATGGTTGCACTAACCATGGCAGACATACAATGCGCTGTCAGAATTCAAGGCGACCTCTCAGAAATATTTCTCATGAAGAATGGTCTGCGACAGGGAGATGCCCTGGCGTGTCTACTTTTTTTTTAACATAGCTCTTGAAAAAGCGGTGACAGATGCTGAAATCCAGACTACTGGCACAATATTCAACAGAATGGTGCAAGTATTAGGTTACGCAGACGATATAGACATCATTGCTAGATCGAGTAGAGCACTGGGAGAACCTTTCCTCCAACTAAAGTCTGCAGCAGAAAAAAATGGGTTTAAGGATAAATTTATCCAAAACCAAATATATGTGCACTGAAGGTGGTGGCCACTTTCCAGAGATCTTTGTGGGCCCATGCAAATTTGAAAAAGTTAAGAGCTTCGTATACTTAGGATCGCTAGTTTGCGAAGATAACGATATATCGAAGAAAATTAAAAGACGGATCCTTTTCGCTAACAGATGCTACTTTGGCATACAGCGACACCTGAGGAGTAGTCTAATAAGTAGAAGCACAAAGATCACTCCTACAAGACACTAATCCGACCGGTCGTAACTTACGGATCGGAAATCTGGACTCTCTCAAAGAAAGATGAAGAAGACTTAATGGTCTTCGAGCGGAAAGTCCTTCGTAAGATCTACGGGGCGGTCAGAGAGGGTAATGTCTGGAGAAGAAGGACGAACCAGGAAATAAAGAGTCTGTACAGGAATCCAGATTTAGTAAAATTTGTAATGCTAGGAAGGTTGCGCTGGGCTGGACACCTTGCAAGGATGGAAGATAGCCGAATAGCAAAAAAGATTGAAGAGGAGAAGCTGGAAGGCAAGAGGCGTATAGGACGACCAAGCAGAGATGGTCAGAGGGAGTAAGAAAGGATGCCGCAGTCATCCTTGGCACGAGTAACTGGAAGGCAGCTGCACAGAGCAGAGAAAACTGGCAGAAACTTCTGCATGAGGAGGCCATGGCCAATTAGTGGCCTGTAGCGCCATTGATGATGATGATGATGATGATGATTAAACTTTTAGCCGTGGAGACACCTCACCATATTCCTTCAGTGTTTCTCCAATTCCTTATTCCTACATTGTTTGACTTAGCTGCCGCAATTCAAAATTACTTGGTGAAGGCTATACTGCTAACTCGGGAATGGAGTTATTTTGTTCACAAACACACAAATACACACAAACCATACGCTAAAGCCATTTTCTTCGAACTCAAAGGACTTCAAAACTCAATTTTGGAAAAAATTGAAATGATCCCAGTATTTCTTCATGAAACATTTTTCAATTTTATTCCTAGATTTTCTTAAAGTAGTTTAATAAAGAGAACCACGGGTCCGGAGAAGGACGGCAATGCACTGACCCCACAGAAGATGTTGACGCACCTTAACTTAATAAAAATACTCAAAAATTTTGATGGAGAAAAATTTCTTGATAGATTGTGCTTAGACAGTAGAATTAGAATTAGAATGATGCAGGGGGGGGACTAAAACCCAGGCACCACAGCCTCCCATTGATGTTTATTGTGCCAACCCCTCAAACCTAGTAGTGGAAGCCCCACTCTTCATGAGGTCCAAAACCTTCCCCACCAGTCCTTCTTGGAGTACAATTACCTCCGGTCTCAATGTGCCGAAGATCTCGTACCGCAATCTGCTGATTGCGACGCAATCAAACAGCAGGTGAGAGGCCGTCTCCTCCTCCTCCTGACACAGTCTGCACAAGGGCTCTACATCCACCAATCCAACCTTGTGCAGATGTTTCTTGAACTACCATGCCCAGTAAACAGGCCCGTTATCAGAGAAATCTGATACCTGCTTAGTCCCAGGATGTATCTGGTTCTTCTTCTACACACGCATAACCATTTTGTCGTGTTTTGCCCCAGCGATACTTTTGGCTACCCCTAGAGCAGGTTCCGGCCCATAGAAGGGAGTACGCTTAGACAGTAAGAGCAAGTCGTCTAAGTGTTTCACATCACATTTCTTTTTTTCAATTTAGAGGGTAAATCTATTTTCCAGAAAATTGGCCTATGATCGCGCACAATTACTTACTTACTGTAGTAAGGTGAAAGTAATAAGTAAAGATTGTAAAGAGAAATGTTTTTGTAGTAAGGATTATTGTGTATTTTGTTGTTGGCGGTGGAAGGCGGGTATATGGAGCTTAGCTAAGGGGTGGGGAAAGATTTTACAACCTCAGCGTGGATTTTACCACGGACCAAACGGCTTAAACTATACGTCCAAACTATATGTCCTGAGGCCGGCAGTATACTGAGAAAGCACCGGGCGCTGATGACCATAGAGATGTTCACGCGCCTTAAATTAAAAAAAATAATAAAATACCACAATATACATATTTTCATTTTAAATCAATGTATATTTTCCTTGCCACGTCTTAACTTTTTGCAGTTTCAAGTTTTTCAGGTCAATCACTGTAAGAAGAGGCTAGCATCTATAAAAGTTTTAACTTATACCAGACGGATTCCCAAAGCAACCAGTCCAGACTAATCACTTAAGTGAACATGACTGATAATCTTTTATATGAAAGTTTTCCATACTGTCAAAAGCTGCCCAACTTTCTACTATACTTAATAGCATCGATGCCATTGTTAAAAACTCAACTAATTTATTAAGAGTAATCCTACCGATAGAAAAATTTTAAAGCGGGATTTGTAACAAAGTTTTTTCTTATATAATTTTCTCTTTCTACTTCAACAACTTGGGCTATTTAAGAGGAGTTAGTGTGTCTTCTGGCACATGTTTGTCAGGCTTTCAGACGTGGATGACCTCGCATCACTCATCCTTATGCTCATTGGGGGTCCGGACGGAGCTTTGAGTAGCGAGATCCGATGTCTTTCACAGACCTCTCTCAGGCATCTGGTTGGCTTCCTCACTGGGCATTGTGGCTTAAGGAGACATCTCTATACAATGGTACTCATGCCTGGACCCCTTTTGTAGAGTTTGTGAGACGGAGGAGGAAACACACCCATGCATCTAATAACGGATTGTTTGGGCTGTGAGGAGATTAGGTTTAGGACCTTCGGCCGGAATAGGATATCGGTTGAGGATCTTAAGCTATGTCTTTTTAAGGTTTTGGTCCGATTTGTTTGGTCTGTGGTGAAACTTAGATGGGTAAAACCTGGGCCTGGACTTTTGTTCCAGACCCAGTAGTTGTTATTCCTTAGGGGTAGCTATATGGTCCCAGGGAGGCTTTGGATAGTGTAGGGTATTGCCCTTCCCTTCCTTGAATTATAATAATAATCTAGTCAAATTTTCGATATCAAGTTTTCACCAAAAATATTACGTTTTGAGGTCCCTGAGTCAGAAAAAGTGAGTTTGTGTGTGTTTGGCCAGCATAACTCAAAAAATGAAAAAAATTGAAACTTGATATCTCGTTTATGCTAATAAGATTTTGGTCAAAATCGGTTAACCGGAAGTAACATTTACTGAATGGCTTTTTTTTTTCTTTTTTTTTTGAAGTTATATCGAAGATGGCTCAACGGTTTTCTTGAAACATGGTATATAAGAGAAGAGGGATTAGCTCAGTGGTAGCGCGCTGGACTACCATGCGGAAGTCCGGGGTTCAAATCCAGTAGTGCCGCCCTTAGATTTTTCTTTTCCTAGATGCTTCTACAGTTCAATGCATTTCATATTATTATATTTACTTCCTCATAAATTATGAAGCATTGTAATCGTGTCAAATTTTCGATATCGAGTTTTCACCGGCAATATCCGTTTTGAGGTCCCCTGAGTCCAAAAAAATGGTTTGTAGCAAATGGTCTGTGTGTACGTATGTATGTGAAAACCATAGCTCAAAAACGAAAAAATCGTAAATAGTTTAAACTTGATATTCCGTTTAGGTATCACCACGGAATCCCACAGTAGGCCATCTGTCAAAATTCCTTAACCGGAAGTACCACTTTACTAATTTTTTTTTTTTTTTGCAATTTTCTTAATACTGATTTCAACGATTTTTTTCAAACTTGATATATCGACTACACATTCAAAGATCTACAACATTTATTTAAAACATTTCTCTGGGAAAATTCATTTAAGGGCACTTCTGGTGGAGGGGTGAGGATAGGTTTCCTCTAAAGTGCTATTTCATTTTACTATACAATTCTGTCTTCTAAATAATTAATTAATTAGAAATAAATGTGCGGTTGAAATTCCAAGTTGGAAGAAATCGAATGACCGGAAGTGCCTTTTTTACTAAAATGTATTTTTCAGTTTTCCGGTATTTTCACTGAAACGGCCCAATGATTTTCTTTAACTAGTTATTTTGAACTACACATATAAAAGTTACAACTTTTATTTGAATCATTTCTTTTAAAAGTCATTTAAGGGTTTTTTGGGGGGGAGGGGGAGGGGTTATGCTTAACTCTTACGTGCTATCTTAATTTAATTATACAATTCTACGATCAAAACGATCAGAGTTTTAAGAAAATTAGTAAACAGGAAGTGCACTTTTACTGAACATTTTTTTTTTTTTTTTATAGTCATACGATAAAATTTATCAATTACAATTTTGAAAACTAGAGTAAGAGAAAGTTGTGTGAGTGTTTCACACCAGACTTTTTTTATATTACATTAATTTTCATTTTTTTTTTAAGACATTCGTCCTTTGCTATTGTCATTAATTTACATACATACATACATACAGAAATCCTTCACATTTGTTTCAAACTTTTTCTGAGAAGAATCATTTCCGGTGGGTGTGGTTATGGTTTCTTTAAAATAAGTCATTAATAAAGTTCAGATTATCCCATTGATATAAAATAGAAGACACGTAAATATTTAGTAAAAGTTTGAAGTTTGAAGCTGAAAGTTCTTATTTAAATAATTTGTTAAATTATTTTATTGTTTTCAGAATTGTTATTGGGGAAATTTGGTATTTTTATTGGTATTTAGTAATTAGGTTGGCAGAATTGGGCAAGAGTACATTTTTATTGCCTATAATATAGTACGGGGATAAAATCATATGCTTGTTTCATGTCAATTAAGTTACTTATTACTATTGTAAGTGAATATAAAGGTTTAATACTTTCAAGGATTGTTTTTATTTCCAATGCGGAATTTAGTTTAGTTAAGGCTGTTACTTACACATGATTATAATATTTCCCTTAACACTCGAACAATTTTTAGCAATAAATTTGCTGAAAATTTGCTGAAATCTTGGTAATAGAAAATATGAGCATATATAATTTTATTTAATTATTGTAAGATTTACAGCACTGTAGAAAATGCTGACACAGTTCTATTTTAAAACCATCAGTTTCGAAGACAAATTTTGATACAATTCTATTGCTTTTATATATTATATTTTTTTTATAGAATTTCGTTAGTGATTTATTTAAGATAAACTTTGAAGCATTAAGCTGGTAACTTTATAACTTAACTACCTACGCCATATAGGGTGTTCCCTATCTAACAAGTACTGTATTCATTTAAGATAATGACGTCATCCCCTAACCTGTTGTAGCACTAATTTGAAGTTTCTTCCCATCTAACAAACTACTAAAATATCTTCTACAATTAAAGCAATAACTTAATTAAAAAACTTTTCATAGGATCAATAGAAATTTATGTTACATTTTCATAATTAAATTAAACAAGGCACAATTGAATTTTTAAAATTAATAAACACAAAAAGTTAAAATAAATATGTTCAGGTCATGTTTGAGATATTCGTGAAAAAAAATAAAACAGAAAATATTTCGCAATGTCGACTAAAACCTGTGTGCGACTAGGCAACGTCTATCAAGTTTGAACTTGCTAAGATTTATAGTTGCACTTATTTATTCCCTGTAAAGAGGAAGTATTACTATGTCAAATTTTCGAAATTAAGTATCTACCGGAAGTATATGTTATCATGTATTTACTACGGAGTATCAAGGGTACTGTTACGGAATTTGACACGAAAAAACCCTATGGTACAGGCGCCCATGAAGTGCCAAGGCTTGCCAGACGGCGATTTGAATAGGAGGACGTGTGGTAAGCACGCTGCAGTTCCCACACCGTTTAGTTCCAGCCTTCGCTACCTCGGGCGCTACTAACTGTAGCTTCCCACTTCCCCGTGTAGGTCCTGGGATAGAATAGGCCTAAGGTATGCCCTGCCTGCCGTACGAGGCGACTAAAAGGGAGACCCTGCACTGGACAAGTCGTATCTTCTAGTAAGATATGTATGAATCCTTGTGTGGAAAGTAAAATCTAGTTGTGTCACTCTTACTTCAACAACTAGAGACATTTTGGTGTAGGCCTGTGGCGAAGCCACTGTCCACCCTTCGGGGTGCAATCAATCTCTGGCTCTCCAGGTTGGGGATTCCCTCCCCCAACCCATCCTGTTTCTTTCCCCTTGCAGGGTTGCCTGCAAATTACCTGGGTTACTGACCCCTGTGCTTGAGGCAATGGATAGGAATCAGTAGATGGACTATAGATCCATCGGGCGTGCGATCAGTCACGCTAGCTCGTTAGAGTTGAAATACTGAACTACGGGCGCAAGCTACTTTCCGAGCTAATTGCTTGCAATTGAGGTAGGATTCGTAGTGGCTGTGGTTTAACCAATAACTCCAACGACCGAGCTCATGAGTTGAGCGGGAGGAGACTCGCAATATAAAATTAACCCCGGAGCCAGCCCGCTGCTGGTTGTGGGAGGTTCAGCAGAGCCTGTTAGAGAGTGCCTTCTCTAGCTTCTGGTAGTGGAGTGTGACCACGTTGTGGGATCACTCTACGCGCTGGTTGAGCGTATCCTCAACCTGCCCTTAAATTGGTCAAGCGGGGGAGTGCTTCGGTACTTCTGCTATGGTCGGTCATTCACTAGAAGTCCTTCCATGGTGGTGACATCCGCTTCTTGTTTCTTGCAACGGGGGACCGGTAAACCCGAACGGGTAGGTACGGTCTAGAAAGATCCCCCGAAGTACCAGGAGGAAAAGGAATATACGAGAAGATGTAGCTACCCTCTTTTCATCACGATGCTGGGTCAATACCGGCTTTACCCTCACGGGAATTGAATCCTGAATTAAGTCTAGCCACTAGACCAACGCGTGAGGAAAACAGGCCTGCAATACCCTTCGTACAATCAATTTTTTCATAAAAATAAAAGTAATACATTTCTATTTGTGCAGTAAGCATTTTAAGTTTAAACAAAATCTTTGTAACAGTTTTCGTAAAAATTTCAAAAATCTCAAAAGCCTATTCCGTAAAAACTCTGAATAAGGTTTAGTGCTACCGTCACCCCCGCAACCAACTACAAAAATCAATTTTCCCGGAAAAATATTTGAAATGAAAGTGATTGATATTTATGTATTCACATACGAGTATTATACAAATTTGAAGAAATTCGATGGAGCCGTTCCCGAGAATATCACAAAAACGAAAGAAACATTCAATTAACGACGCCAAGAATAGAGACCTTTGGAGGGAAGAAATAAAACAATAGAATTATACTGAGTTTTGGCAAGGGAATCCTCACTGTGGGCAAAACCCTGAAAAAAAAAAAACATTAAATAAGAGAGTTGTATGTGAGTATTAAAGGCAGGGGAGTGTGGTGACCGCCATGTTTACATACAAGTATTTCTACAGCGCATATAATTACCTCTTTATCAGCAATCTGTTTCAGTTGGAAGGCCCTGATGTTAGACAGTTCCCCCTCAGTCAGACTTTTGAACATCCCGCGGCGCAGTCTGCCGGCACCTAACGCACTGATCGCATTGTCTGCACTTTCCAACATCAAGTCTGAGGTTAATACATTGTACACGTGCGTCAAGTTGGTTGCCTCGTTAAGTATCTTGTCTGCCTCCCTTTTGATTTTTTTATCTCGTGCCTAAAAAAAAAAAAATTATATGGTTGTTACACACTCAAAAAAAAGAAGTAAAATTTCAGCTGTAAGTTGGTTTAGGAATGCTTAGGCAAACTCAATGACTTGGTGCAGAAATACCAGTCAACCAGAGGCCTTTTGGGTGCCAGGGCATGTGGGCGTTGAAGGAAATGAGATGGCCGACACTCTGGCAAAGAGAGGCGCTGCATTCCCACTCTTGGGGCCTGAATCCTAGGGGAACTTGAGAAAGAGGAGAAGGTGAGGAGGTCACAATCGGAACTCCCTCCCGGTACTGAGGCAGGCAAAGATTTGAGCCAAAAAAGATCGGAGACATGCATTGGTCTCAGTAAGAATAAACTCCGCATTTTTACGGTTTTCCTCACTAGGCACTTTAGACTCAGAAAAAACCTGACGATGCCGGGCTTGAATCGCACGTGCAGATTTTGCGGGGGAACGGAGGAAACTCCGATACATCTCCTCACGGATTGCGAAGCTGTCACCCAGAGAAGATTTAGGAGCATAGGTACTTACCAAGATGATGAGGAGAATATATCCTCTCTAGAGCCCTCCAGAATATTGAGATTCCTAAGGAGCCTTAATCTGGTGGGGGTCGCCTGCAGCACCTGAGGGGGTGTGTTTGGCCAGCCAGCGGCATCCAAGGGGCCTGGCTCAATATACCGTGGAGGTGGCACTTCTATCAAAGTAACTAAAAACTAACCAAACAAAAGTTTACTCTTCAGATAAAGAAACCTATAAATATAGAAACCTGTAATAATTACATCTTAATTAAATATAAAACAATTATTTCTAACGATAGTTCCTTTTCTTATCCTAGCAATATTTCTTATTAATTGTGAAAAAAACAAA
>JAAEAF010014812.1:0-39961 GCA_011037195.1 Triatoma infestans | reverse complement strand
ATCTTTCATTACATATGTATAATGAATGGTTGAAAGAACTTTTACAAGATGGGAGGAAGCTAATGTAATCTTGGAAATACTAAAAACGCAAATCGTGAATGAATATTATTAAAAAT
Source organism: Triatoma infestans (assembly GCA_011037195.1). NCBI lineage: Eukaryota > Metazoa > Arthropoda > Insecta > Hemiptera > Reduviidae > Triatoma > Triatoma infestans. The sequence goes on along the minus strand of JAAEAF010014812.1, from coordinate 39,845 downwards.
TTAATTTATTTACAGAAAAAAAAGGAATTGTTTATTAAATTGCAGATAGTTTATTAAAACAGGACTGGTTTTACGGCAATAAAAAAAAAAAAATCAGTATAAAAACCGGTAGATTGGTAAGTAATCAATTCTTAGTTGGGCGTGGCCGGAAGGATTGCGCCCGTGAAGACTTGGTAGCCATATATATTGGTGGACACGTTCCATATTCAAAGAATTCTTCCTAATAACTATTAATTTACTTTTTAGTAGTGAACAAAATAACTTTTTCCGGTCTTTGTATTTTTCATTTTTTTTTCACTGCAATTATCTTATTACGAAACTAACTGTTCCTTAGTTCAACCTGTAATGAAGTTAGCTTGTTTGACAAAAGTACCATTAACTATAAAAAATAAAATTTGTTAATAGACCGTTTAATTATATTATGTGATTTTTTTTTTTTTAAACAATATTTCCTGATTAATTTTCCTAATTAAATAATTCCTTAAAACAATCGAAAAACTTGTTCTCTCGCTACAGACAACACTTTCTATCACCGGACATTTAGCTGAAGAGGCTTCTAGGTCTGCCATATTATCAAATAATCTAATAAGGTTGTTGTGGTTGGTTCCGCAGAGATGGAAAGCATCAGAGACATTTTCCATGGTAGCCTGCTTCATTTTGTGACCACAAAATGAAGACGGTTTCGGGCGTTCGATGACCACAAAATGAAGCAGGCTTCTACGGAAAATGTCTCTGAGGCTAATAAGGCATCGACCATTGGGCACTAGGCCTTTAATGGATTCCGCGATTATGGATCAATCAGCTGTGCTGCCCTTAGACTTTTGTTCTTCCTAGGAGCCTCCGATCCCAGCTCACAGTCCGATGATGGACAGTGTTGTTTGTAATAAGAGAACACTATACGTAGGCCGGCAGTGCATGAGAAGACTCTAGGCGCTATTGACCATACATATTGATGCGCCTTAAAATTAAAAATAAAAAAAAATAATCAAAAAAATGTTTTAACGATTTCTTAAATTGTTTAATCGGGTAGAAAATAAACAAAAGACGATATAAAGCCATGTGTCATTCACGGGCCTTGATGCGATCCAAAAAAAAAAACAAAAAACAGTTCACTAAATATTCTCAGTTCACAATACAAATATTCGACCAACCGTGTTTTTTTTTATACCCGGAATTTTGACAACATATTTAATTCTAATTAGGGGCGGTTGTTGGTGTAGTGGTTATGAGCATGGACTTGTAAGTGGGAAGACCCCAGTTCGAGTCCAGCGTATAACTGCTAAATTTTATATTTGTTAAAAAATGTTAATAGTAAAGTAGGAGCTTCCGCCCCCGTCCACGACACCTAATTTGGTAGTTGGACGTTAAGCCCACCTGAAAAATAGGCATTACTTTACTTTAATTCTAATTAATATTATTTAGATAAACGAATTGTTCAATAAACTAAATTAGCAACTAGGAAAACATTACCCACCCTTCACCCAAAAAAAAAAAAACGCCTTGAATGAATTTTCCCAGAGAAATGTTTCAAATAAACTTTTGTAGCTCCTCTTAATATGTGTATCTGATATGAAAACTTTTAAAAAAATCGATGCAGCCATTTTTGAGAAAATTGCAAACAAAAAAAATGAAAAATCCTATCAGTACCTTCGGTTGAGGAATTTTGACAGTTAATTTACTGTTAGATTCCATTGCAATATCCAAACGAAATGACAAAATTGAACGTTCTGCGATTTTTGATTTTTGAACTATGTTGTTCACATGCACACACCATTTTCTAAAAACCACTTTTTCCCGACTAAGTAAGCCTCAAAATGTTTCTAAAAATTCGATATCGAAAATTTGACACAATTACTTTACTTCCTGTTTTCCTCATTTAATTTTTGGTTAATACAAAATAAATAGTTAATGTATAATTTTTGTGAAAAAAATTAGATTATTCAAATTGTTGGTGGGTAGAATTAAAAACGTATTAAGGGATAATTTGCGAGGGGCCCCCAAAATTTCGATTGCCTAGGGATCTATTTAATACGGCAGTTACTACTAGAAAGAGAAAATCTGCCTGGCAACACTGCCTGGATTCTAACCCGGAATCTCCATGTGCGAGTCCAACTCTATCACTGTTAATCCCTTCCTACTTACTTCTTATTGGAGAGAAAATTTTAAATTTAATATTTTTAATTTAAAGAATAGATTACTAAATGTGCAACAAAGTAGTGATACGGATGAGGAGGAGAGGAAAATGTTATCTATTACCCACAACCACTTGTTGAAAGCCCTGGCAGAGATGAGGTAGACTTGGCTATAAAAAATCTGAAAAACTGTAAAGCTCCCGGAGAAGATAGAATAGTTGCGGAATTAATAAAATGCTGTAGTAGTAAACTGAAAGATATTATCTATGATTTAATTTGTGATGTGTGGAACCAAGAGGCGATGCCGAAAGATTGGACAGTTGGATTGATATGCCCAATCTTTAAAAAAGGTAGTAAAGATCAATGTTCAAATTACAGAGGTATTACATTGCTAGGAGTCTTATATAAACTGTTGTCTTACATAATCCTCAGAAAACTTACTAAGTACACGGAAGAGATATTAGGGGATTATCAATGTGGATTTAGGGTTGGCAGAGGTACTATAGACCAAATCTTTGTGCTCCGGCAAGCGATGGAAAAGGCATATGAATACGGTATTGATCTCCACATCCTATTTATTGATTATAAGCAGGCATCGACAGTATTAAGAGGTCTGTTCTGTTGAGAATCCTACAGAAGAATGGAATTCCTCAGAAATTAATAAACCTAATCCGTATGACCATGGATGGAGCTTCCTCGAAAGTTATGATTGGAAATAAAGTAGGCAAAGCGTTTGAAGTTCAGTCTGGCGTGCGGCAAGGGGATGCCTTGTCAGCGACTTTGTTCAATGTTGCATTACATGATGTGGTTAAAGAAGCAACCAAAAATGGAACAATCATCAATAAAACTTGGCAACTTTGCGCCTATGCGGATGATTTGGTTCTTGTCGCCAGAAGTGATGCAGCGCTGAAAGAAGCATTTGAAATCATTGTCAGGTGGCTCTAAGATTGGTCTTATTATTAATGAAACAAAGACAAAATGCCTAAAAATGTCACATCAGAAAGTAGAAGATCTTTAAACAGCATGCAGATCCTAGACTTCACCTTCGAAACTGTGCCGAGCTTTGTATATCTGGGTTCTTCTCTAAATAATAGAAATGAGATAAGTCGTGAAATTGAGAACAGGATTATGGCTGGAAATAGAGCCTACTTTGCTAATTTTAAACTCCTCAAATCCCAGTTGTTATCTAAAACAACCAAACTAAAGATATATAAGTCTCTAATAAGACCAGTAGTTACTTATGGCGCTGAAACTTGGACCTTGTCAAAAGACGATTGTCACAAGTTGAAGGTATTTGAAAGAAAAGTTATTAGAAGAATTTACGGCGCAAAAAAAGTGGATGGTCTATGGAGAATAAGAAGCAATGCGGAGATTGAGGGGTTTTTAAAAAACGAAAATCTTGTAAATTGTATAAAAGCAAGTAGGCTTAGATGGGCAGGCCATGTAGCCAGAATGGGAGGTGATAGGTTACAGAAAAGAATGCTGGAAGACAATTTCAGTGGCAAGAAGAAAAAGGGAAGACCGAGAAGCAGATGGCGAGATGAGGTAGAGAAGGATGCGAAGAAGTTAGGTGTCCGCAATTGGAAGAATGAGGCGCAGGACAGAGAGAAATGGAGAGAAGTTACTCGGAAGGCCAAGGGTCATCAAGACCTGTAGAGCCAGGGAGTAAGTAAGTAAGTAAGTAAGTAATTTAAAGAATAGACTAAGTGAAGCTTCTACTGACGGCCGTTGGCCAAGTAAATAGTCTTATAGGCAGTTCATATAATTGTACTAAATTGATATATGTATATGTATCTAATGAGAGATAATTTGTATTTGATTTAATTTGTTCCTAAAGGTTAATTGTATACTTTTAGTTTCTTTCATTAAACTTTATAGTATTTTTTATTTTCTATTTTTTTCTGTATTGTAAAGTTTTTGTGAAATTTGTATGTAAATAAAGACTTCTTCTCTCGCTAATGAAACTTGGAACCATACCATTGCATTATAACTTTGTACTTTATTTGGAATAATTTTAATGTGAATTTGTTTCAGGTAAGTTTTAACTACATTTTTAGATGAATATTATACAATATTGTTATTTATTTTAATGTCATCTATACATTTCATCTAACAGACTATACCCTAAAAAACCCTATGGCGCAACAGCCCATGTAGGGCAAGGCTTGCCAGCGGCGATTGAAGAGAGGGCGGCGGTAGCACGATGCAGTTCCACGCCGTTTAGTCCGGTATCGCTACGTAGGGCGCTACTAACTGTAGCTTCCCACTTTTTATCACGGCTGGGTCAAAACCGACTTTGCCCTAACGGGGAATCGAACCCTGAATTCTCGCACGAAAGGCAAGTGCGCTAGCCACTAGACCAACACATGAGGACAACAGATCTATAATATAGTATAATTTTTATTTCTATTATAAAGTTATTTAGTTTAATTTATAAGTACTTCATTTTTTTATTTTTATTCATGTATAATAACACTTATACAAAACAAAAATGTCATTCTCCGCTATTGATAAATGTATCCTGGAAGTAGTAAATAAATGATTGCTTTCATCTCAACGTAGCCTATTTCCTTCAATGATTCATCTATATGGTAACTTTCGCTTAGAATTGAAATAGACTATATTGGCATACAGCGATCTGAAATTTTTAACGCTGATTTCAACATGTTTTAGAGAATATTTTGCTTTTTACTTTCTCTTAGTAAGAGGAAGTATGTAATCGTGTCAAATTTTCGATACCGAGTTTTCACCGGAAATATCCGTTTTGAGTCCCCTGAGTCCAAAAAATGGTTTCTATGCAAATGGTACTGTTGTGCTGTGCGTGCTGGGCGTCTGTGTATATCTGTGAACAGCATAGCTTAAAATCGAAAAGACCAGTAGAACGTTGAACTTGATATTCCGTCTAGGTACATCATGCATCTGACAGTGGGTCACGTCAAAATTCCTCAAACCGGACAAGTACCACTTTATTAGTAGTTTTTTTACGTTTTTGCAATTTTCTCAAAACTGGCTCCAACGATTTTCTTCAAACTTGCTATATCAACTACACATACAAAGAGCTACAACTTTTATTTGAAACATTTCTCTGGGAAAATTCATTTAGGCCACTTATGGGGCAGGGTGGGGTTCGATATTGGATTTTCACTGGAAATATCCGTTGTGAGGTCCTCTGAGTACAAAAATGAGGTCCCCTGAGTCCAAAAAAGTGGTTTCTAGCAAATGGTCTGTGAGTCTGTGTGTCTGTGCGTCTGTGTATATCTGTGAACAGCATAGCTCAAAAACGAAAACCCGTAGAAAGTTGAAACTTGATATTCCGTCTAGGTATCATCATGGCATCTGACAGTGGGTCACCTGTCAAAATTCCTCAACCGGAAGTACCACTTTACTTAGTGGTTTTTTTACGTTTTTGCAATTTTCTCAAAAATGCCTCCAACGATTTTCTTCAAACTTGGTATATCATCTACACATACAAAGAGCTACAACTTTTATTTGAAACATTTCTCTGGGAAAATTCATTTAAGGCCACTTATGGGGGAGGGTGGGTTCGATATTGGGTTTTCATTGGGTATTGGGTTAGGTTTCCATCTACAGTGCAATTTCAGTGTATTAGACAATTCTCACAACTAAATAATCAGATTTAACTATGTTGTTGAAATTCCGAGCTTGAAACAATTATGATAACCGAAAGTGCGTTTACTTTACCACCTTCACTTAATGATTTATTCTCTTTGTTGCATTGTTCTCACAACTGGCTCCGACGATTTCCTTCACGCTACCAATATAAACTCGCCATGCAAACATCTACAACTTTTATTTAAACCATTTCTCTGGCAACATTCTTCAAATGACGCTTTTAGGGGAGGCCTGGGCTTATGTTTTCCTCTAAAGTGCTCTCACAGTTGATTATACCATTCTAGCATCCAGCCATAATTACATAGCACTACATCGGTGGCTGAACTTCCGAGTTTCAAGACAATTAGTAAACCGGAAGTGCGCCTTTACTAAACAGAGCAGTTTTTCCGCTATCGACGGATTTCATTACATTTGGTACACAAACTATAAAATTTGTCACTTCTACTCTTGAGAACTGGAGTAAGAGAAAGTTGTGTGAGTGTTTCACACCAGATTTTTTTAAACACGAAACAAATATCGCTTAATACGAAAAGATTTCACTTTCCATACGAACAAAATATAACTGTTTTCTGCAGTCACATCGTCACGCAGATTTTTTTGGCTTATTTTTTTTTTCGTTAGATCGAACAAAATAAACAATTGGCCGCCATTGTTGCTAGGTTTCCTCTTGTCTTTTTGAGTAGGTAAAGACACCGCTATTGTCAAAATATTTCAGTCAATTTTCGAATTCGGTGAATTTTGTGTTTTTTTTTTTGTAATTTTAATTCTTAATTTTTTTTTACGTGTACAATGGCAGAGAAATCGGAACACAAATAAACCGCTATTTTATCGTTTAACATGAAAAAATATTTCGGTCCCCTTTAGTTTCGTGTTAAACGTTTTTCACTGTATTTTCTTTTTCAGTAGTAAGAGGAAATTAATAGACAAATTGTTTTTATTAAACATGAAAATTATTCATCTGTTGGTTTGATTAATATATTTATAAGTAAATGAATCAATGAGCTTTGATTTAATTATCACCTTTTTTATTTTAACCAGTATATCGGCTTCTACCTTTAGCAAAAATGCCAATATAAAAGGTTAAGCATGTAGGCGCTACAATTACTAACTTTCAAGGTTGGCTCATACATCGGCTCCAAGGTAGGCCAGTTTTGTTAGACATATATATATATATTATACAATGTTGATATATTTTGTTGCTATTAAAGTTTTACTCACACATACTCCTTTTATGATTATTCGTAGCCGTTAAGGACTACAGGGTCGTTTTATAGGAAGAATTTGCCAGTTCGATAATTATTAAGTCATTTATCGGGCAATCTCTTCTTTTATTTTATTTTATTTCTACTTTCTCTTATGCTTGCAAGAGGAAGTGTTGCAATATATTAAATTTTCAAAGTATTAAGGATCACCGGAAATATTACAAAAATATTACAAAAAAAAAAAAAAGGTTTTTGGTCTGTATATGTTTGTCAGCATATGTGTTTATGCAAAAATAATAATAGTATTATTTTATTAAGAAAACTGCATTAATGAACATAGAAAGTTAAAAGTATTAGAAACATGGTATAAGCCATCTGCAAATTAATAATTTGAAGAGTGAGAGAACATTTGTAAATAAAAATAATAGATTTTTAGGTTAAATCAAGGATAATAAATAATAAATCTAAATAAATGCAATCAAGCTTCTAGAAAAGAATAGAAAAACAAACAAACACTCCCCATATACAAGGAAGAAATAGTAATAAGTAATAATTTTTGGCTAGATATACAGGATATAATAAAATCTTAAATAATGGAAAGTAACTAATATGAAAAATAGGATTGTTCTGCAGCCTATTCTAATTTGACTCGCCAGGCATAATGAGTGTAGGAAATCAACGGTAAACAGGACAAATGTTCAAATAAAAAAAGTGCAGTATTTCCAACCAGGAGAGATAACACTTCCCCAGTTGGAGAAGGCCATGCTCTACAAGAAGAGGACATTCTCCACAATAATGCGATCCGAATTACTAAAGATTCACAGGATCCGAAGAACGAGGAATCAACCTAGTTACTCGCTACATACGCTAGAGGCTAGGGTGGAAGATTCAATGTATATATACACAGCCGAGCTAGCCCTACAAGAGGACAGTTTTACAACAGTTTACGACGAGTTTACAACCAGTCAACAATTTCTCTCATCATTATCTATATATATCTCTCGCAATGGATGGGCAAAGAAGAAAATGTGCCAAGTAGAAAAGGAAGGGTTATTTAAAGACTGGGTGTGCATATATATTGTCGAACCAACAATTTTTACTATTAGGGTGGGGGGGGGGATCAAATCCTACGCTATCCAAAGCCTCACTGGGCCCATAAAGCTACCCCAACAAAAACAACAGCAAACCAATCACAACTAGAACAAATATTCAGACCCGGGACTAATCCATCTAAGATTCACCGCAGTCCGAACAAATCGGACAATAACCTCAAGGGGAAATAGCCTAAGCTCTTCCACAGCCATCCTGTTCCGTCCAAAGGTCCTGAACCTAATATATCCTCACAACCCAGGCAATCTGTCATAAGATGGATGGGTTTTCGTTCTGTGCCTCACAGACTCTACAAAATGGATCCGGCATGAGCCCCCATTACGTAGAAAGTCTCCTAAAACCACAGGGTCCAGAAAGGGATCCAACCAGTTGCCTGAGAGAGCTCCTTGAAAGATACAGCAACGTCTCACTAATAGCCCTGGCTGGTCCCCCGATGAGCATTTTGGACTGCCGACAACCAACTGTGGATATCCATAAGAATAGATGCTGTCCATGACTGGAAGCCTGATAGACACGTGCCAGAAGACACGCCAATAGCAATAGCAGGCTCGGGACCAATGAAAGGAAGAGAGGCGCCTAATTTGGCAAACCTATCCACCTCCTCATTCTCAACTAACCAACGATACGAAAGTGTTTGATTCACAAAGTTTTTTTTTTTTGCATTTGTTTTAAAGTTGCAAACTATGATCTTCCTGAGTAAAGATTTTGGGTGGAGTTTAAGAGTGGAAGAATGCGATTCCAGTGGGTTTTCTCAGGTTAGCATATAATTAGGAGCAATATCATTTCTTTAGAAGGAATTTTAGGAACTTTGCTAATTCATTATTAATTTTCGCCGTTGCAAAACATTTTTTTTTTCCAATGCCCTGCGTCATAGTTGCCATTCCGCCATTCGACCTCTAGCAGCCCAATATCTTTGCTGTTGCTAAGAGCTCGTTGCAAAACTTATTGGAATTGACGTAAATTCTAATTTTTAATTTACTCTTAATTTTTTCCTGAACTAATAGTAGGAAAAACAAATGTTTCAAATATAGTAGAGGAAGTTTAAAGAAAAATCATAGGAGCTATTTTCTTGGAAATTTTAAACATCCAGTTAATTTGCATTTCAGGTTCCATGGATTTTGACCAAAACCTTCTTACCACATCCGGTGGTGGTAACTATACGAAATACCAAGTTTTGAGCATTCTGCAATTTTTCGTTTTTAAGTTATTTTGTTTACACACACACACACACCACACACACACACACACACACACACACACACACATAGAGATCATTCTCTAAAAACATCTTTTTTAATATTTAGGGAACCACAAAACATATATTTCTGGTGAAAATACAATTTCGTGAAAATTTGAAACCATAGTAATTTATTTCCTGTTATTAGGAGTAAGTGAAAGTAAACAAGACATCTTTAATTAATTTCCGAACCAAAATTATTAATATAGCAATAATAATAGCCAGTTGAGAAAGTTTAGATTTCAGCATAGAGGGGGAGACAATAATATACAGGGTGTAATAATAATAATAAAACACCTATATAGTTAAAATAATATTGGAGATATATGGCTCTATAAAGTTTGTGCTTGCTAATTGGTTTACTTAGTTAAAGCCCCATTATGTTTGTACAGTATATATGGTTTTCTATAATAGATTTTCAAATTAGATACGGACATATTTAGCGTGTTATTTAGTAACAGTGTTCCTATTAATGTTTTTTTTTTTAGGTTGTTTTCAAACGCAATTAAAAGTTGACCAGACGATAATTAATCAATGAATTGTAAACATCACGACTGTGTTCTCATTATTAAACAGGATTATCATAGCTTTTAATAAATTTGATTCCAAAATATTGTTGATATTCATATTTCACAGGTTTTTTAGTTCAGTGGTTAGACGTGAACCATTCTTCTCAAGAAATTTTGTATGAAATACTCATACGACCTTTCTCATATTTATAGTTAATTTTTTTAAATACAATAAATTTAGTTAATTTTTTTTAATTTTATAAATTAGAAAACAATTTTTACTAAGTACATAATATAAATATAAGAATAAGTATAAGTATGGAGAGCGCCGTCTGCCAGAGTTCGATATTAAATATGTACATGGTAAACAAAAAAATCTGGTGTGAAACACTCACACAACTTTCTCTTACTCCAGTTCACAAAATTATAATTGACAAATATTATAGTTTGTGTACCAAATTTAATGAAATTCGACCAAAACTGAAAAAAACTGTTCAGTAAGAGCGCACTTACGGTTTACTAATTTTCTTGAAACTCGGCAATTTTGGCCATCTATTTATTTCAAATTAAGTTTATTTGGATGATAGAATTGTACAATTAATCATCCACTTATACTTTAGATCAAAATCGTCGCAGCCATTTTTGAGAAAATCGCAAAAACGTAAAAAAAAAAAAACTAGTAAAGTGATACTTTCGGTTGAAGAATTTTGACAGCTAAGTTACTGTCAGATCCCATGGTGATACCTAAACGGAATATCAAGTTTTAACTTTCTACGGTTTCTCGTTTTTGAGCTATGCTGTGCACATACACACATACACACACCCAGAGAGACCATTTGCTAAAAACCATTTTTTTGGACTCAGGAGATTTCAAAACGGATATTTCCGGTGAAAACTCGATATCGAAAATTTGACGCGATTACAATACTTTTTCTTACTAGGAGTAAGAGAAAGTAAAAAAGAGAGAATTAGCTTAATCAGTAGATTTTTTTTAAATATTATTTAATAAGGTTTAAAAAGGATCATTGTTTTATTTAATCCATAATAATTTACTTACATTTAGTAAATGATACCCAAGAGACTCATTCCAATAATTTATATATAAGCATTAATAAACATTAGAAACTAGTACACTGTATACACTACCTACACTGTACTACAATGTTCGGAATGTGTTTTCCAGTATTAGCATTATAGTAATAACCAAATTGTAACTTTACAACTTTATGATGTCATATTTAGTAATAATCTTAGTTTACTTTTGTTAATTTAAGCTATAAAAGGGTTTAAATTGAAAAAAAACTTGGTTTGGTACAAAAGCTATTGCGAACACTTTGAGGATAATTCTGCACAGGATTCTTATTAATGTTGCAGTAGATGAAGTTTATTAGGTGATATATATATATGTGTGTGTGTGTGTGTGTGTGTGTGTCTTGGTAAGGGTCACAATGATGGTTGGAACCCACCTGTAATACCGGATTTTCAGAGATCAAATACAAGGTTTAATAAAAAATCTATCTGAAAGAGAAATAGGGCTAAAAGATTACAGTTACGTTAGTTGCATCCTAAAGATGCTGTCGTAGAAAAGAAAAATGAACATGTCAACCAAAAAAAGGAAACCAAAGGAAGAAGGAAACTGTCTAAAAGTGATTAGTACTTCAGGGTTTTTCATCGTTTCCCACTTCTGACAAATTTGTTTCAAACGGAAGTTTTGCAATGTTTAAATAATTGTCCTTGGTATTTTAAAAGTGAAGTGAAGTACTTTATAGTTTAATTAATAATTTTGGATAATTTGTTCGTTTACTGTGTACTAAATAATATTTATGTATACGTAAGAATCTTAAATAATTGTAATTAATTTGTAATATTAAGTAAATGTTGAATATGTGGATGGGTCTTGCAATGTTGGATTAATATCTGGTATTTTATGCATCGTAGCATGCATATTTATATTGTTCCTGACCGGTTTCGAATTTTCATCCATCATCAGAGCAAATTCACCCAGTTCATGTAGAGAGTTGACTTCAACGTGATGTATCTGTTACACTCATACTTGTTGGTTGTATATATGTGGGGAGGTTATAAGGTTATGTTACTATGTGTGTGTGTGTGTTTAATGACCAAAAACATCTTAATGTAAATTAATATGATATGGATAGTTCAAATGATACATTGTACTGAAGTGATACCTGAGAGAAAAACTTAATGCCATTGTTCCCCCAGAACACCCCCTCCCAAATCCATTTACTCGGGAAAATTTTCAAATAAAAGTGATAGGTATTTTATATGCGTTAATAGTATACAAAGTTTAAAGAAAATCGTTGAAGCCATTTTCGGGAAATTCACGAAAAACTAAAAAAAAAAAATTTAAGTTGCCCTTCTTCAGGTTGATGGAATTTATCCGAAACCTTTCGTTCAACATGCGGTGGTAGTATCTAAACAGTAGGATGTTGAAGACTTTTGTCTTTGGTCATTGCTACAGGGCTAGGTTGCTTTCTAGGGAAGATTGGTTAACTCTGGGTCCGTCTGGGGTGATTCCTGGCAGGGATAAACTCCATCAGGTCCAGGGAACACAAATGGTGTGAAACTTTGCACTGCCCAAACCACTCTGTCCAAAGTAACTACCTCGTCCACAGTAGCCAGGTCACTAGGATCTAGCTTCCTTCCACCAACCGCAGATGAAGCAGTGCTGTTGATGTTTATGCTATCCGGGAAATGGGTATTAAACAAGAGCTGTAATGTCTCCATTTCTCCTCCAGTAAAGGAACAGTCAGGATATCTTAATTTACCCAACTGACAGTCCTTACCCTTACCAAGAATCTGTACCAGCCTAGATGTCTCTTGAGTCGAATCTAGATCCTCGCAAAACGATCTCCAAGAGTTTCTCTTAGCTTTCCTTAAAGCATATTTATACGCTTTTTTAAGACTATTGTAGCTCTTCCATGAATCCGAAGAATCGGTTAGGACAGGCTTCCTGTAAGAGCCCCTTACTTGTCCTGTTAGCTTTTCTAACGAAGTTGACCACCAGGGGTTCCTACTACCACTAACCACTTGGGAGGACAGGAACTCACCCATGCGTACTTTACGCTAGTCGTTTGACCAGAGCTAAGTTAGGCTCTGGCCGCCTGTTTAATGGAGTCAGGAACCAAAGTGGTGTGTTGGACTGCAAGGCACGCCAAGGGAACTTGCCTCCAGCGAGAACCTGCGCCCTCAACCACCAAGACTTCCCTTCCCCACGACACAGTATCCACATACGGCAAACATGTGGGTGGCACCAGCACGTGCCACTGGCGTGTAGGAATATAATTGGAAAAGAATCGCTGCAAGAGATTCGGCCGCACATAAATTATGGGCGACCCCCAAACAGAGGGAGAAAAGATTTACCAACTCACACGCCTGTAAATCACATCATTCTGACGGCGGCAACCGCTGTAGCTTGTTGTGTGTAATTTGCGCTGAGGTACGTGGGAGTGCTATTTCCCAAATAGTCCAAAAGGCTCCCCCTGCGTTCGCCCACCACTTGACCATTCGCACGCTTCCCACAAAAGTGGAGCACCACGATGTTTCCCGAGCCGCCACGAGGCGCGCTTGGTTGGACTGGAATGACGGTTCCGCGGACCGAATATCCGTCTCTAGAAACATAGTGAAGTTTCACCCTGTATGAGTAAAAATATTCCATCAAACTATTTAGCTCCACTAAAACATCGTAATGTTACAATTTTTTATAGAAAATTTCTTGATAAAATTGTATTAATTAGAGTTGTATTAATTAATATTTTTTTCGTATATTCACGAGACCTCCCAAAACATGTATTTCCGGTGAAAACGCAGTTTAAAAATCCATCACTTCCTCTTAAAAGAAGTAAAATGAAAATGGAAAAAAAAAAATGAAAAATGAAAATGAATTGAATCTATTAATACCCTAGTGGTAGGTTGTTCTTATATATTTGCTAAGAGTTTTCGTGTCGTTGCCCTTTCAACCTGTAAAACTGGAACACCATTTGGTATGTATAGATCATAACTTGCTGCACACACACACACACACAAACACACACACAAATCCGTATAATTACGTAAAATTGTTAGAACTTCCATTTATACCAATTTACTTCTATACTGTGCTTGGAGTACATAATTGTGTGACCACAATTTACTAATTTTATTAAAAAAAAAATTTGTTTTCGTTTATTTTGGGAATAAAGATTATAAACTACAAACATTATATCACTTTAAGTCAGTTTAGTTTTTGCTGACCGGTTTTATTAATATATTAAGTTTTTTCCGGCGACTTTTGGGTCGGTAATATTATATAAATATAATTGCTATTCTAATCAAAAAGATAATTAATATGTTAGGTCCATAGTGCTGGAAAATAACTAGTAAGAGGGAAGTATTGTAATCTTGTCAAATTTTCGATATCGAGTTTTCACCGGAAATATCCTTTTTGAGGTCCCCTAAGTTTAAAAAAGTGGTTTTTAGAAAATGATGTGTGTTAGTGTGTATATATGTGAGTGAACAGCTTAGCTCGTAAAGGAAGAATCGCAGAAAGTGCAAACTTGATATTTCGCTTAGATATCACCATAGATAGCTCTGACTATAAGTTATGCGTCAAAATTAATCAACCGGAAGTACCACTTTACTAAATGATTTTTTTTTAACTTTTAAACGATTTTCTCAAAAATGGCTTCGACGATTTTCTTGAAACATCGTACATAAACTACACATATAAAGATTTGAAACCTTTTGAAACATTTCTTTGGGAAAATTCATTTAAGGGCAAGTTTGGGGGAGGGATTGGGTTAGATTTTCTTCTAAAGTGCTATTTCAATTCATTATACACTTCTGTTATTTAAATAATATTAATTAAAATTACATGTAGTGTTGAACTTCCGAGTTTGAAAAAAAATCGGATGACCGGAAGTGCGTTTACTTGTGCCACTTTACTTTACTAAACGATTTTTTTTTCACTTTTTCGCGATTTTCTCAAAAATGGCTTCGACGATTTTCTTCAAATTTGCTATATAAACTACACATACAATGATCTACAACTTTTAATTTAAAACATTTTTCTGGGAAAATTCATTTAAGGGAACTTTTAGGGTAGGGGTAGGGTTATATTTTTCCCTAAAGGGCTTATCCTAGTTGATTATAAAATTTTAACATCCAAACAAAATTAATTAGAAATAAATAGATGACCAAAATTACGAGTTTCAAGAAAATTAGTAAACCGGAAGTGTGTTTTTACCAAAAAAATTTTTTTTCAGTTTTCGACGAATTTCATTAAATTTGGTTACACTAACTATAAAATTTGTCAATTACAATTTTGAGAACTGGAGTAGAGGAGAAAGTTATGTGGGTGTTTTACACCAGATTTTTTTTTATTTGCATGAAATTCTGCTTCACATTTATCACCATGGGAGGTGCCATTACGATCCAATATTTTTTCCATTAGCTACCACTTTGGTACACTTTTTTGGCCAACTCAAACATTATCATAATATTGTATAAAACAGAATTTGTTTTGCATAAAAGTGATATAATTAACATTTAAATGACCTTATAGTATTGGTTCTTTCAGTTTTTTTGAACAATATGACATTTACACTCATATCCTTTTACAAAACATTTTATATATTAATAAATTATATTTTGTAATAAATGAAATTGATTTCATTGCACACCAATTCTAAAGAGTATTATATTAACAGAAAGTTCTCTTTTCTCCGGCACATGTGCTGTCAATTCGCTAATTTCACTTTGTTTATATTGTTCTATCTTATATAGAAATTTGATCTAGGTTTAATTTTCGGTTGATTGCCTTACTAGGCCATCTACAGTAGTTATTTTTAACCGCATTTTTCTTAACAGTGTAACTTTTAGTTTTAATTAATTAATTTATATTTTTTATGATAATGTTTATTATTATTATTATTATTTATGTCTTTTTGCTATTATTATTAGAATATATCGTTTAGTTTGTGTATAAACATTTTGAATATAAAACTACGTAAATTTCTCTTTCATTGGTTCCTATAAAGTTGCGTCAGTCTATTTATTCTTATGAATATGTTTATGTTAAAGTTACCGGAGGCTATGCCATTTTTGATTCTTTGTCCCGATATAGGCACACAATAAACCATGAAGTACCAAGGCTGTCTATATATGTTTTTTTTTTTATATGGTTAGGAAGTCAGAATGTCATTTTTTCTCCCCCCCTATCACTATGCGAGATTTACTACTCCAGTAATCTGATGCGCTCTTATAATAGGTGATAAGATGTTAGTAAGCAGGGGAATTCACGCATATCGTTACAAAGAAGACGGAATAATTATAGTTTATGTCATTAGCAGTACATATTGTTAAAATCTAATTTAATTAAATTCACATGAAAAAAAAAATTCTGACGATGTTATCATAAAAAAACAGATCTGCTTTTTATAGACATGTTTGATAGAAATGAATATTTCATTTGCCCAGTGCATGCATTCACGAACCCGTTTGGTTGACAGCTCTTTTTATGAGCTCTTTAAATAGGCGTCAGTCTCTGTCCGCCTAACCATATTGGCAGTCTATAATGTTTCATATCTTGAGAAACATTTTAAATATTTATTTTTATAAAAATTAACACAAGAATAAAATATTTAGAATTTAAGTTAAGTTATTTTAGCCGTAGTTTTCTGAGGTATTGATTGAGGTGAAGAAAAAAATACAACATTGAAGTAATTGTAAATTTTAGATGCCCCCATGGCGCATAAACCCAAAGTTGGATAGTATATGAATAAGGGAATTTCCTGTCCGGACAATAGATAGCAAGCAAATATCATCAGTTATTTGCTTTTTAATAGAATCGATGCACTAACCGAGAACTGTTTTATCTTAAATTTATCACCACATGGAGATAATAATTCATTTTGTGGGAATTTCTATTACTCACAAACAAGATGGTAAAACAGGAAGTGAAATCTGCTTTGACACCTTTAAAGTCAGTATCTATTGAGGAAAACCATGATCATTTTCGGACCATAGAATCCAATTATTGATAAATAATAGAGAAGCCATTTGTCATTTCTGCCTTAATATTATTCTAATTTTTACTTTCTCCTACTCCTAGTAAGAGGAAGTATTATAATCGTGTCAAATTTTCGATATTGAGTTTTCACCGGAAATACGCGTTATGAGGTCCCCTGAGCCCCAAAAAGTGGTTTTTAGCAAATCGTCTGTGTGTGTGTGAAAAATCGTAGAAACTTCGAACTTGATATTCCGTTTAGCTATCACCATGGGATTCGACAGTGGGTCATCTGTCAAAATTCCTCACCCGGAACTACCACTTCACTAGTTCTTTTTACGTTTTTGCAATTTTCTCAAAAATGGCTCTAGCTATTTTCTTCAAATTGGGTTTTATATCAACAACACACACTAACAGCTACAACTTTTATTTGAAACAATTCTCCGGGAAAATTCATTTAAGGGCACTTCTGGGGGAGGGGGGTGGGATAGGTTTTCATCTAAAGTGCTAATTCAGTTTATCAGACAATTCAGCCATCTAAATAATGGTAATTAAAATTGAATATGTTGTTGAAATTCCGAATTTGAAAAAATTCGGATAACCGAAAGTGCGTTTACTTTACCACTTTACTAAATGATTTTTTTTCACTTTTTCACGATTTTCTCAAAAATGGCTCCGATGATTTTTTTAAAACTTCTAATATTTATAAACTAAACATGCAAAGATCTACAACATTTATTTAAAACATTTCTCTGGGAAAGTTCATTTAAGGGCACTTTAAAAAGGGAAGTGGTGGGGTTACAGCTTCCTCTAAAGTGCTATCATAGTTCAATTATACAATTCTATCATCCAAACAAAATTAATTAGGAATAAATAGATTGTTAAAATTCCGAGTTTCAAGGAAGTTAGTAAACCGGAAGTGCGCTTTTACTGAAGAGTTTTTTTCAGTTTTCTACGAATTTCGTTAAATTTGCTACTCAAACTATAAAAATTTGTCAATTATAATTTTGAGAACTGGAGTAAGGAAAAGTTGTGTGAGCGTTTCACACTAGATTTTTTTTTTTTTTTTTTTTGCTGGTAGGCAACTCAAGAACCAGTACTATATTATTAATACATTGGCCTTCAATGTATAGTAAAAGTTGGCCATCTCATGCCCCAGTTTTTCGTTGAAACATCAGAGGAGTCATGTGATTTGTACATAAATTGGTACAACCTAGTTAATACTTGTTTATAGGCTCTTTTATATGACCAGTTGTAAAATTCTATAATTAAATTTATGCGACTTAATAAATTTTAATCACAAATTAATGATAAATATCGTAATATATAGATAATTAGATTTCTGAAATTAAACATTCTATAACCTCTTATTAAGGTTGGCTACATTTTAGGTCTAAGTTTTCGTTACGATTTTACATCTGTGATTTCATTTTGAATTAATCAAGGTTATTTTTAATTATTTTGTTCCAACTTCACTTTTTATTTTAAATTTATAGCATTACTTCTGTTAACTAGTCTTAATATAACGAAACATAAATGTGAAAAACTATAAACAGTCCTAATTAAATAAACATAAAAATCTGCTGTGAAGCACCCCACATAGGCTCTTTTATGAAGTAAAGTAATGCCTATTTTTTCAGGCGGGCTTAACGTCCAACCACCAAATTAGGGGTCGTACACGGGGGCGGAAGCACATACTTTACTATTAACATTTTTTTACGAATATAAAATTTAGCAGTTATACGCGGGACTCGAACTGGGGATCTCCAAGTTACTAGTCCATGCTCATAACCACTACACCAACACCCGCCCGCTCTTTTATATTCCAATTATTAATACACAAGCTCTTTTATTTCTCTTATTCCAATTTAATTAACCAATTTTCTTTGAAATTATTACGTTTTACAGTGTTTAGTTGGGCTGGCCATAAAAAAAGGTGGCAGGGTTTATATTTGTACACCTGAACGGACATTTGTGGAGAGCCCTCTGTCAAAACCAGCAGAGCTAGTGCAGTTTAAATTTAACCCCCTACTGACAGCCCCGACCCACCCAAGAATCCCTCTATAATAATTTTTTTCGGTAAAATGTTACCAATAAAAGTGAATCGTTTTTTTTTCTATCTATGCTGTTACTATTCCAAGTTTAAAGAAAATCGTTATAACTGTTTTCGAGAAAATTCCAAATAACTCGAAAACTTATTCTGTGAAGTCATACTTCCGGTTAACCGATTTTCTTCAAATTTGGAATTCTATCAATTCTTATAATTTATTTTAATATTATATAGTGTCAAGACCATACATTATACTGAAGTGGTGCTTTTAGAGGAAACGTATAACGCTATTGTTCCCGCAGAACCTCCAAAAAAAAAATATTTGCAATTAAATTTGGAGAACATACTTTCGAATAAAAGAGGTAAATAAATAAATGAATCTATATGGTGCAACAGCCCTTGAAGGACGAAAACCGTTCCTTCGCCGTTAACGTTTGATCATCGCTTCCCACTTTTTCTCACTTTACTCTCACAGGTATCGAACCCTGAATTCTCGCACCAAACGCGTGAAGGCAATAAAAATGATAGGTATTTATGTATGATGTTAATAGATAGATACCTCAGCAGTTTCAAGGAAATCAGAAAAATATATATATGTGTATATATAAAAAAAAAAACAGTCAAAATAGTCGCACTTGTGATTGATGAATTTTGCCCGAAACTTCCGGGTCGATTGCGGTAGTAATACTTACATGAATACCAAGTATGAGTTTTTCGTTTTTGAAATATTTTATTACAAAACAAACACATATATACATCGAAAGTATTATTTATGCCTTATGAATTATCCTTAATTGTCAGAAACTAAATTTTGTAATGAAAAGTCTGTTCTCCATAGATATTAACCAAAAGAATTAATTGATTTAACCCCTGTAATTGAAATAATGAAAAGAAAATAATCTGTATTAAATTTTGGATTACTGGATAACTTTATGAAACAAACTTTAGATATATTTACTAATTATTAACCAAATATAAATATAACGAAACAATATTTTAACTTTCTCTTACTCCCTAGTATGAGGAAGTATTGTAATCGTGTCAAATTTTCGATATCGAGTTTTCACCGGAAATATCCGTTTTGAGGTTCCCTGAGTCCAAAACAGTGGTTTTTAGCAAATAGTCTGTGTGTGTATGTGTGTGCACTATGGCATCTGACGGTGGTTATCTGTCAAAATTTCTCAACCGGAAGTACCACTTTACTATGTTGTTTTCTAAGTTTTTTGCGTTTTTCTCAAAAATGGCTCCGACGATTTTCTTCAAACTTGTTATATCAACTACACATACTAACTTTCATTTGAAACATTTCTCCGGAAAAATTCATCACTTCTGAGGGAGGAGTGGGGTTAGGTTTACATCTTAAGTGCTATTTCAGTTTATTAAATAGAGTTTGAAAAATCGGATAACCGGAAGTGCGTTTGTTTTAACACTTTACTAAATGGTTTTTTCACTTTTTCGCGATTTTCTCAAAAATGGCTCCGACGATTTTCTTGAAATTTCGTATATAAACTAAACATCCAAAGATCTACATCTTTTATTTAAAACATTTCTTTGGGAAAATTCTTTTAAAAGCACTTTTAGGGGAGGGGTGCGGTTATGTTTTTCTCTAAACTGCTATCATAGTTGATTATACAAATTCTATCATCCAAACAAAATTAAATAGAAATAAATATATGGCCAAAATTCCGAGTTTCGAGGAAATTACTAAACCGGAAGTGCGCTTTTACTGAACAGTTTTTTCAGTTTTCGACGAATTTCGTTTTTTCTTAGAACACAAACTACTCTTTATTTTACACTTTTATTAATTACACTTATTTAGTACACTTTTTGGAGTAAGAGAAAGTTGTATGAGTGTTTCACACCAGATTTTATTAATTGTTTTGCGCGAAACCACGTCTTAATGTGCCTTTTTTCAATTGGAAATTAACGATGGAGATTAAGGTTTTGGAAGGGAAACGTAAGAAAAAAATAATGATCCTACTTTCTACAAGAGTGTTTTATATAATCCATGTAACTTATAAATGTAACCCCATTAATCTAAGATCTCTTTTAACTACATAGTTGATACAAATACAACCAAATGAACATGGGATATGTTACATTAAAAAGCCATTAAAGCCATTATAGAAATCATTAGGCAATAAAAACATATCATTCATTGAAGGCACTCCAATCATATTTCTATACGGTTGGTAACAAACTTGTTTTTAAATCTATCTTTGGCAAATAAAACGAGTTTAAAAACTTGGCAGTTTGATTATAACTTTATGCAATCGTAAATCATTTTATATCTATTAATTAATTATAGTATCCATTAAAAAGATATAATTTTAACAATTAATTAATTTTGATTATATTTCTAAAGTCTTTGAATAGAAATATATCAATATTTGGTGCAGAATTTTTATTAGCAATCATCTAACGTAATAAGCCGGCAATATACGTGTTCAGTAATGAGGAATTGGTGAATGAGGCTTATGGAGGAATGGATATTTAAAACAGCTCAAATTAGTGCCTAGTAAAAATTTATGTTCCAAATCTAGCTCTTTTAAACTTTTGATATTAAACTTCTCTAATTTTGAAATTTCAAAAATTACCTGGGTACTTAAGAGGACCTTTTCAGTAAGTGAAATTCTCAGGGCGGTTTCTCTTTTGTCACTTACCATTTGAATTGCTCATCTAATTGTTTCCGTTAATTGTCGTCTATTTTTTATAAGTTGTGCATAATTGGTTTCGATTTTTAAAGGGAGGAAACAAGTATCAGCCGCGTTTCTGAACCGGCTGATATGTGACATTGGTATCAGTGATCCGCTACTTTATATTTTTATACATGGACCTGGAGGGAACACTCTTGAAGCCCTCACTAGAATTGAACCTGCTCGTTCCCCGAGATTTCTTATTTTATGATAGAAGGAAAATTAATGTCACATTTTATAAAAATTCCGTAGTCTTTTATTAATAAAAGAGACTTACAGATAAATAAATTTTCATTTTTGGTCTACCCAGCGCTACAAGATAATCGGTTACATGACAAAATTCGATGGAAATTGTAGTAAAGAACTAGAGACTGTTAGATTAAGGCAAGCATTGATGGAAATCCATGGTTTGAAGCCAAGATTTGAGAACATTTATTTAAGTGATTATGCGGTTGATGGAAGTTGTCAGTGAACCTCCATTCTCCCCTCAAAGAAATTACCAATGACTTAAGGTTTTAGGTTATGATTGCCACTAGTTTTAATCATATTATCGAAAAATATCTCTTACTCTTAGTTTCAGCACCATATTGTCGATTAGAGAATATACTCGACACTACAGGAATATGCCTTGGAAAAGTGCATACGTTCTAGACACCATCACAATAGACATATTCAATGTTACACAACAGATCATTGGGATCGAAATTAAAGATAATTGCTTGAATACTTCATCCAAGAGGATACTATTTATAAAGTTAAATTACCTCATTATTAATACACACTGGTAACTTATTGTAAAAATGTCCGTAGGAAACTAAATATTCTACTGAAAGTTTCGTTTAGTTACACAAAGTATTATAATGATTTTAGTGTGTTTTATAGTAAGGTTAGTATTGATCAAAATTTAAAGTGGGACCTGATGTAAGACAGAATCGACAAACACAATGGGCCTACTTATGGATTAAGTGGCTTTACTTCCCTCTTGACTAGTCCTATGTGTGGCAATTAGAAAACTTACAACTTACAGGTGACGGATGATGATTTAATACTATTGCTAACGTAAAATTAATTCAGAGTGGTTTTGATTACCGTACTGTTAGAGGCGACTTCATATCCTGTATTATCATTGTCAAGTACCGCCAGAGTTTCTTGATTTTTATCAAGAACAACAGGAATACTTCAAATTTATGATGCCAACAATGTGAATAAATCTTCAATCATGGGATTTTTAATCCCAAGTTTATGTAACGTACTTAATTCAGGCTATGCATTAGAAGATATGGGAGTTATACCTAATGTAGAAAAATCCAAAAATGAAATTTGGTCTTGAATTTTCTTCTTTACTCTTGGTTTGAAACATCGTTTTGATGACTAGAAATTGCTCGCAACTAGAGGAATTGTCTAGTTTCGTAAAAATTCCTGTTTTGCGGCTATTTTTAGTTTTATTCAGTTTCTGTAGCTTAATTTGAGCAGTCGTAATACTACGTACGTAAATACTGGTCTGCTAAAATATGTTCATAATTATCAAACTAGGTTGTTTTTTTTTTTGGTTTAAATTTATCTTTGAAGAGAGTCACTAAGAGATAATTATTTTTTATATGATGGCAGAAAGATGAAAGTCATCTCATTATTAAATAATAACATTATTATTACACCAACATTAAAACGTACCCTTAAAAGATAAAAAAAAAAAACATATCTCCAATTTTATTATCATAATAAACAGAGGATCCCTTCTGAACATTACATTATTCATGAATTTTATTACAACATTTTTATAATCCTATTGAAAGTTGAAGATTGTTTATTTTCTTCATTGCCTTTATTGATATTATAAGGTTTTAATGGTTATTGAATTACAAATATTAAATTTATTTTATACAGTTTTTTTTTTTTGACGTCAGTCATCTAAAGAAAATTAGGTTAAATATGTTCTTGCGTGGGCCGAATAAATGGTGGTGGTGGAGGGCTTCTGTTTGATCTTGGAATAATTTATTAAAAATTTAATTTTGCAGATTTTTTACTTTCTCTTACTTCTATTAGAGGAAGTAATTGTAATCGTGTCAAATTTTCGCAATTTTCTCAAAAATGACTCCGACGTTTTTCTTGAAACTTTGTATATATAAACTAAACATGCAAAGATCTACATCTTTTATTTAAAACATTCCAAGGGGGAAAATTCGTTTGAGGGCACTTTTAGGGGAAGGGTGGGGTTACAGCTTCCTCTAAATTGCTATTATAGTTGATTATACAATTTGATCATCCAAACAAAATTAATTAGAAATAAATAGATGGGCCATATAATGGATGTGTTGGATTGAGAGAATTGGTTTTGTTTGATGAGTTAAGAAGAAGACTTGGTTAACACTGGTTAACTGATATATTAATAATGAGATACAGACTGCCTGGACTTTACATGGATGAATCTTTGATATAGAGTGGTATGAGAATGACACGTAACGATTGGATGTACTGAACTGATTTCAACTGTGTTTAACTGTGTTGCAAGGACTGTCCGTCGCTATATTTATACAACTCCAGAGAGAGAGTGGTTGAGCTTCTCTTGCTCTCTGTGGTTGCTGAGCTTCTCTTGCTGTTACAGGCCAAAATTCCTAGTTTTAAGAAAATTAGTAAACCGGAAGTGTGCTTTTACTGAACTGTTTTTTCAATTTTCGACGATGGTACGCAAACTATAACATTTGTCAATTATAATTTTGAGAACAGGATAAGAGAAAGTTGTGAGAATGTTTCACACCAGATTTTTTTTAAAACTAAATTACATTTTAATTTTTATCTGAAATCACAATTTAGAAAAGTTTATAAGCGTGGGATGATTTCAAAAAGAAGTTTAATTAATTTTGGACATTAAAAATTTTCAATTGTGTTTTCGTTAAGCCAAATCTTTATTGCTACTTCCTGGTACTGTCTGCCACAAGAGTAGAGTTTTCACTATAAATACTTATTTCGGGATCTCCTGAATACGATGAATGGCTAAAATTCTTCAATTGATGTTTGAAGTTGTGTTAAAAAAATTCCATGGTGGAAAGAAATATGGATCCAATTCCGATGTCACTTCAGCGACGAACGCTTATTTTGCCCACATGGACGAAAGCGCCTATATAGAAGGAGCTGTAGTGGAAGAACGAAATGAAGAAATAATAGTTATGTGAAAATTAGATAGTTCAAATAGTGTATTTAGTGATGGGGATAAAGCCAGGTATACTACAATCTAGGTCAATGCAAACCAAGAGACAAAGGCGCAAGAATCCGTTAAATTAATGCAATGCCACTTGGCCAACTGTTTTGTAAGAGAAGGCATTCTTTCGGACAGTCTGCTTTCTGCTTTCAAAGCCAGAACACTTGCTTCAGGAATCGCTCTCTAAAAACTCAGTGCCAGTGATGGAGATTTGCCTTATTCTAGATAAACATCTGATTTATTAAAATACAGTTTGTTGTAGACACCGAAGCAGAATACTTGTTTTTCGCTCTCTTAGCATCAGTGCATATTAATAAGTTTATAATATCTTGCAAATAACTTGTAGTTATTATTTCAATAGAATATATTTATTGTTTGCAGTGCCACTTTCTTATTTCTGATACTTCACTCTCTTACAAGCCCTTTTACAAAACCGCTCAAGCCACAACCAACTACCACAAATACACCATCACCAAATACATTTCAGAGCACTGGAGCCTGGTTCACCGGTGCCATCTTGAAGAGAAATAAAATGAATTATATAATAAATTTACTGCCAGGAATAACTCATTTTCGAATAAAACAATATAATAAAATAATAAGTATAGATGGTGTTTGAAAAATTGGTGAAGGGGGGGATATTCTTGTTAAACTTCGTTGATTTCCTCATCAGCAATTTCAAGTGCGATTCATTTCAGACAGGCAGACATCACAAATATGTGATGCCCGACCACTCATTCATACAACAGACCAATTTGTTTAATTTAATAATTATAAAAATGCGTATTTATCGTGTTTTAATAATACTTGAACAAGATCAAGTGGTTTATTGTTTATTAATTATGTTACTTCAATAAATTGATTTATCTCTTGGTTAATATACAAAAATTAAATTGAGACTGATTATTTTATTGATGTTTTTTCCAGAACATACTCTTATTTGTTTATTTCTTTAAATCATGAATCAAACAAATTAATTGTTATGAAACTTGATATCAAATAGCCACAAATATTCAATTTTAATTTAATAACACTTTTGTTTTGTTAAGCCTAGTGTAAATGTAGAGGTCAGTATTTTATCGTTATATAAAGGATATTGCGTTACATGTTATATCTGTGTTCTCTAGTTTGCCATCCCTCTCCACTTGATTGTACAGACTCCCTTCCACTACTAAATTCTCCTACATTCCGGAACTTCACAACATAGCACACCCTCCTTCTATAATAGGTAACATTTATTAACATGTGAAAGTCCCTTAGAACAGAGATTGTTTAACAGAATGTAGCCGTACTTCCTTCCTCCTATAATATTTATTGATGAAAGAATTCTTATGCATATTCTTTTTTTTTTAAACCTCTAAAGATTGTGTCAGATTTTCGAAATTCAGGTTTCACCGGAAATAGATGTTTTGGCGCCTTCTGAGTACGATAAAAATGTTTTTAGCGAATAGTCTGATGCTGAGTGTGTGCGATGTCTGTCTGTTTGTATCTGTAAACAAAAATATCTCAAAATTAAATAAATCGCAGAAAGCTTAAACTTGACATTCCGTTAAATACTATCACCAGGGGATCCGACAATATCCGTCAAATAGAAAAGAAGTCTCGAAAACTGCTCCAATATATTTTTTTTTTATCTTCGCATACATACGTATTTTAATTTGGAATCACTGTTCCATGAAAAATTGATTATATGATGGTACTCCGGAAACTGCAAGTTAAGCTTTTCACTAAGTTCATTGTTTCAATACAATTCATGGTTAATGTCAAACCAGATGATTCAAAAGAAAACTGTCGTTTAAATTCCTGCCTTCATTAACAGATCTGCTACTAATTATTGGTGCCAGGTTGTTTTAAAACGAAGCAGAGTTGTAATAGGATGCTAAGATAGGAATCGATAGCAGAGAGAGAGAGACAAAAGTGACAAGACCACTCCCTCGGAATAGAGTGGCAGCTCTCGGACTAAAGAAACTGCTTAAATACAGCGACGGGATATATACGAGGGATATATAGCAGAGTTCACTTGGCAGTCACAACGTGCCATCTACCTTACTCTTTACTACTCTACCATATTCTACCATTTTAGTGTAAAGTTCAGGGGGCCACAAAGGGGTCAGTGTCACTTTTTACATTATACATTTGTTACAGCCAATCTAGTTTATTAATCTAAACCAAACCATTTTCTCTCCTTTATCACACCCATTATATTCTACAAACATACACTCAGCAGCACGCTCAAATTTTTCACATATAAAAAATTTCTTCAGGAGAGGGGATGATGTAATAACATCCTAAGAAAGGGATCCATAGCAGAGAGAGAGAGAGAGAGAGAAAGAAATGACAAAACCACTCTCTCGGATAAGAGGGGAATTCTCGGACTAGAGTGGAAGAAACTGCGAGGGATATACAGCAGAGTTCACTCTGCAGTCACAACGTGTCATCTATCTTACTCCTTTACCACTCTACCATGCTCTACCATTTTAGTGTAAAGTTCAGGCAGTCAGTGTCACTTTTTACATTATACAGTGTTCAGCCATATCTAGTTTGTTAATCTAAACCAAACGATTTTCTCTCCTTCATCATATCCATTATAAGGTTACAATACTGCTAGAGCCTTCAGCTGGAATTTCATTTTGAATTCACGCACCGGAGAGACGATTGCACTAACCCGTAGATTAAGTGTGTAGCCTAATCTGATATTAAGATACACACTTTAAATGCATTGCTGCAATTACGTGTTTTAAAGAGATAAATCTGTTTAACCGGAAGTACAACATTAAATGTTTATATAAAATTTTCTTCCAACCTTGGCATGCATGCTAACGGCACACATGATGTAATTTTATCGCGTTTATTTGATTCTAAACAATTGCCCTATACCAAGTATTTAACTTTAAATTAAATTCTAAGCCAGAGATCGGTAATTTTTTTTTTTTTTTATTGCTTCAGGTCAATTTTGTAAATAGCATAAATGGTATTATTTTCTTGGGTCACACCCCCCCTCTCATCAGATCAGAACAAACACTGTACAATTCATATAAATTAAAATGGTTAGGTGCCGCGTATTGTGGGGGGGGGGGAATCTGGAATAGGTTAACTTACAAAAAAAAAATCATTAAAAAAAAAAACATTCAAAAGCAAGAATTTAATACTATATAACAAACAAAATCGGTAGTAAGACTTTTGATATTTTTTCGATTTCATACTATTTTTATCTGATTCTTCTTTTTATTACTATATTGAAATATTCTTTCTTTAAATGTAATAAAATAGAATATAAAATATATTTGAAATTATAAAGAAAATTCAATCTGTGATTTCCTTGGTGCATTTTTTTTCTTCGCATAAGAATCAAAATTTGGATAATAATTTGAAACGTTTATATGAACATAAGATACCGAATTCTAAAGACTTAATTGATTGAATACAATTATTCTTTATGTATCACATTTACTGTGCTATATAAGTAAATACAGTTTATTACAGTTCCACTCGTAGAACTCATAGGCACTATTAAATAGTGCTTGAATCTAAATGCACAACCAAACGTAAACAAATATTGATTGATAACAGAGCCACCTAATATAACGGTTACTTAACTAAACTGAAATGTTTCAAATAAAAGTTGTAGTTGTAGTTCTTAATATGTGTAGTTGATATGCCAAGTTTAAAGAAATTCATTGAATCCAATTTTTGAGAAAATTGCAAAAAAGTGAAAAAAAAAACATTCATTAAGTGGTACTTCCGGTTGAGGAATTTTGACAGATAACTTCACTGTCATATCCCATGGTGATACCTAAACGGAATATTAAGTTTCAACTTTCTACGGTTTTTCGTTTTTGTTCTATTGCTGTTCACTTACATACATACATACACACACACACACTCTCTGACCATTTTCTAAAAACTTTGGACTCAGGGGACCTCAAAACGGATATTTCCGCTGAAAACTCGATATCGAAAATTTGACACGATTACAATACTTCCTCTTACTAGAAGCAAGTGAAAGTAAAAATAATACTTTTAATTTTTGAACGAGCATTAAAGTGAGTCACCTGAAATATTTTCATGTTTCCATAAGTTGCCGATCATTGTACTAAACTGCCATTTTATGTATTGAAATTGATTGACATGCTTTCTGGTGGTGTATAGAGTATCAAAGACATTTTCCTTGGTAGCCGGCTTCATTTTGTTGTCATCGACCGGTTTCGGGCGTTCGCCCATCTTCGGGATGCGTTTGTCAGACAGTGTATTCCACAGACTTGCCCAGACCAAATTCAGTTTATACACTCTGAATGTGGTGAAACCAACCACCACAACAAGCAAGTATAGAGTAATCAGATTCAGGGCAGTTCCTAATTTTTAATTACTAACATTTTCATAGCGAGTGGAGAAATGAACCTAGCTGCTTCCTCAGAGATCTTGTTGTTCTTAATAGGTATTCCAGGCTAACATTCACACACTACACATGCGGTAGTTGATATATGTGTGTATGTGAGACACTACTTTAATTTAGTGTATTCATAGGCAAAACTCAAGCCACATATTTTTACACCTGATAACATACGTAATCACAATTGACAGCTAATACGTTCTCTACACAAATAGTGATATACCTTGATATAACCAAGAGGGTAACAATTTTTTATCTCTCCACCTCTATTTATGTATTATATTTAAAGTGTTCGTAAACTTTTGGAGGGGCCCGATGCACTGCGATCTTCATTCTATAAGGTTTAATGACAAACTGATTTTTATGTGTTTGCCATCTTTACGTTACCACAGTGCAAAATAATTTTCTCATTGGTTTATTTTTCACATTCCGGAACTTTGAATTAAATTAAAAATTAAAAACAGTATTTTATAAGGAGAGTATTTTATTTTCCTGAGAAGCTTCATTACTCTAGTAGGTAGGTTGTTGTTAACGCTACTTCTGTTGACGTTCCAATTTGTTGAAGTGCATCATTATACTAATAGGCTCGTTCGTTGCTTTGCTTCTTTTACATACATTCATTCATAGGCTTTTATTTTTGCATGCACTTCCATTTTTCTTATTTGAATTGTAAAACTAGGCTAATCCCTTATACGGACGGAGAAATAAGTTATAAGTTTTAGTTTAAAAAAAAGTAAAAAAAAATTCAAATAAAATTGTGTAAATAATTTTTAATTTTATAAAATGGAGTTAAAATAGAATTATTGATTGAATGGGACACCGCTTATATATTTGATACGATTTATTCCTAGCTTTGATCCAAACAGGCTTTTCTTCTGTGTTGATCCTATTAAGCGGTTCGGGCTTCTAATGCAAGAAATATGACGATAATATATATACGTATAAATATCATTCTAGACCAGTGTGTGCCCTGAATAATCAGTTTGAATTTTTGATTCCAAAATGGTTTACCAATAATATTAATGATTGGCGTATACTCAGAACTGGTCGGATAACCATGAAAATATTCTCTGATGTATATTGATTACTTCTTTTGTAACTTCTCTTAGCGAAGTAATGCGCTCGTGTTAAATTTTGCTAAATTAAGTTCTCATCGAAAGTATAAAAAAATACAATGTATACTTCAATGTATATATACAAACTTCAATGTATTACACGCAACTGCAACGCTTGCTACATACGTGAATCCAAACAGTTTTTACAAAAAAGATTCTGACAACACGAACTAGACATTATTAACAAACAAAAAATTGACAGCACTGCTCTCTCTAAACATGTTCTGACTTTCAATCATACCATCGATTTCAATAACCCTTCCATTTTAACCATTTACCCCAACCATTCAAAACGTCTTCTATACGAATCCTTACAAATTCACCTTCATCCGAATTCTATCAATTTTAAAAAACACAAAGAAACTTCATAACTTCAACTTACAACAATGTTTTTCTAACCCTAAGATACTCGTCAGTAATTTGTTCTTCCAAATTTGAAATTGTCGCGCCTCACTACAAACATTTTTCTTATCCCTCCCACCTTTTAACAGTTTTTTAAATTAAAAAAAAAAAAAATACTCTCTCTTCATTTCAGTCTCAACGTTCACTTCTCTCCTACCCTAAAGGTATCTTTATATGTCTTATTTTCTCTTATTGTCAATATCATTTTATTTAATTTACTGTCATTTCTGCTTTTTATCATTTCTTCTGGTAATATTTCTTTAATTTAAATTTTTCTTTCTTCTTTTTGTTATAAATCTATGAACTTTTCATAACTACTATAATTGTACGATAATGTATTTTCGCCAATAAATTTTTACAGACTTCTGAAGAAGGGCACTAATGGTACCCGAAACGTAGCTCAACAGAGACATTTTTTTTTTAAACTCCTCTGGCCATTGCCGTACAAAACATCTCATTATAAAAATTGAGATTCTCAGGATATTGCTAGTAAGGTGTTTTTTTTTTAGGGATTGATCATCTTGTTATGTGGCTTGTCAGTGAATCCAACTGGCGCGGGTTTGAGTATGAGAGAGATTAAAGTATCATAAAAATCTCCTTATCTCAGTAATTTCAAAATTACATTCCGTTTAGTTAGGTATCACCACCACCAATACCTTTAACGACTTTATTTAATTTTAGGAAATTGACTTTTCATCGAAAATCCATATTTTGAATACAAAACAAAAAAAAAATTCTTCAGTAAATTTGTCTGCAAATGTGTGTCTTGGGTGAAGAAAATATCTCAAAAATGAGGAATTGCAGAAGTTCAAACTTGATATTTCGAAAAGTTACTAAACATCGCATCCGACACGAAGATTAGATTTTGATACAATTTCCGGAACTGCAATTTTGATTTTTTTTTTTTTTTTTTTTTTTTTTTCGCTATTTTCTCGGAAAGGGCTTCCACGTACTTTAAACTTCGTATGCTTTCAGTAAATATAAGTACCTATCAATGTCAATTGTAACATTCTCCTGGGAAAATTTATATTTAGTGGGGATTCTGGGAGAACACAATAGCATTAAATTTTCCTCCAAACCAACGGTCGGCAACCGGTGGTCCTCCGGTGTAATTTTATTGGTCCGCAAAGAAATTCAGGTATTATTTAAATTAGCTGAGTTCAAAGAGAGTTTAAAATGTTTAAATAAAAAATAAATTTTGTTTATATAGAAATATGTGAAATAGAACAAGAAGATTATATCGCTGATTGATTTGTTATAAAATACTAGTGTGACTTGCAAAAGATCTACGTCAAAGGCGATTAATTACCCCCCCAAATTCGGTCAGCGGCACAGAAAAAGTAACTAAGAGTACCGAATTCTATACGATTGAGTAGGCATCAAATTTGACTACGGCACACCCTTGGAAATTGGCTAAACTAAAAGTCAAAAATTTTATTAAGAATTTTGAAGGAAAACACATATCTATAAAAATTATTAAAGACTAGAACACTATTCGCTATTAATCTTACAATAATTTTTATAGATAATAAATTAGAAAAAATTACACAAATAAAGCGTAACAAAGATGTATTAATTATTTATTATTTATACGTATTACTATTATTTATTATTATTTTTGTGTTAAAATTAAAATTATTAATATATAAATAAGTATAATGTATATCAACTCAATGCTCATATTTAATTCGTACCTTTAAAAATTGTGTTAGTGGTCCGCGAAATTTTAAATTGCTAATTTAGTAGAACGCAATATCTAAAAGGTTGCCGACCGCTGCTCTAAAGTATCACTTCAATCATAATGTATAGTTCTGTCACCTATATTTTTTTAAATAATATACATCATTGCTAGAAACCCAAATTTTAAGTCCTTGCAGTCGATTGGAAAGCTTTTCTAAAAAAACAAAATCTTTCCAACTGGGAAAAGGAATGGCAATCAGTAAACTAAGGAATATCAAGGGTATCACAAAGAAATGGTCAACCTCAAATCGAGAGTCTCGGCGAGAAGAAGTTGTCCTAGCGAGAATGAGACTCGGTCACACCATGTTGACACACAGCCACATATTCCGAAGAGAACCTAAGCCGGTATGCAGCGCTTGCAATACGACATTAACGATCCCGCATATTCTATTGGAATGTTCGAAATATGTAAACGCGCGGGGAAAGGTAAATTTGCCGACCAGTCTTACAGATGTATTAGGAGACAATGAGGGCAATATCAATAAGACTTTCGAATATCTTAGGGAGGTCCATCTTCATTTGTTTTGAAACTAGCTGTACATATGTATGTGTTTAGTTGTTTGCTGGTGTCTTGTGTATATTTTATAAGTGGTATAAGGGAGTAGAAGAATATGATTAGACCCTGATTGTGAGTTTGTTGTAGAAATTATTAGACTGGTGGGTATGGATTGCATCCCGGATGAGTCCTTACAAATTAGAAACAGGTCAAAGGACCATACAATTGCTAATTGTTGAGAGGTTAGAACACGTGGCTTACCTTCGCTGAGACCTTGTCAGTAATGCTGTTGTGCACCTTAAAAAAATCCAGAAAAAAAAAAATTTAAGAAAATGGTTCTCCGGAAGTGTGATTTCTCAGAATAGGTTTATGAGTTTCCTCAAAAAGGACTGTAACGATTTTCTTTGGATACTAAATAATGGGGTTAAACTCATCTCATAGAGGGCTGGTAAAAAAGATTAAATTACAGTAATAAAAGTAAGGGTGGTTATTGTTTGAAAGGGTTTGCTAGTAGCTGTAGTAGCAGGCACCTGATATGAAGGGTTGCCCCCTATCACATTGTTCAAGGGACATTTTGTAATTTCTAAATCAGAAGAAGGAAACTATAAGATAGAATTTTCCAATATTTTATTTTCCTAACGGATCAAAATTATTATGAACATTAATACGTTGTGAAATCACAGAAAAAAGTTCAAACACTCATTTGGATTTCAGACTCATCTTGCTGATTGTGAGGATAGAAACCCAATGAACACCAAAAACATTAAATTGGAATACATGTTATATAAGAAATATCCACAATAAAATGAGATTGGCGGCCTAAAGGGCCCTTGTCAAAATAACTAACACATTTATATAAGATATCCACAATAAATAATTTGGGCGGCCTAAATAGCCTGTCAAAAAAAACTAAATTCTATCGTGTCTAACTCAATAAAGGAAATAAACTACTAGACACTACTTAACGATACTTCTGGGCATAGACACAAATCTTTAAACAACGTCCTCCATTGTTGAAACCTACTCCTCCAAATGTACTCTACTAAGTAAGTTTCGAACTTTCGTGACAACAGATTAGACTTTGGGATAACGAAATTTTTGGTGAGAAACGCTGGGGGGACACGCAGGGGTGCCTCCAAGCCAAAAGATTATAAGACAAGTAAGCAGGGAAACTCGAGTAATCTCCTGTCCCTTAGTGGACGGGTCTGAGCCCCCTTATAGGGATAGTGGTGGACACCTTGGGTGTCCGTCACTTGTTTTAATATGGGAGGACTTCCAGTCCATATTGTCGAACTGCGACGACGGGTCAGGGAAACGGTGTACCACGACCTTTGTAAGTTGTTCCCCCGGTTCGCTGGAACTAGGTTTCGTGTATTTTGGAGGGCTCCACTCTCGCGGATTGCCTGCGCGAGCTGGAGTTTAGGGATATCTTGGGATACTGTAGACTAACTGGTAAGCTACCGGGGGAGATTAATTAAGGGGATAGGGGGGTATCGGGGGGATAAAGGCCACATAGGCTTAGGTTCCGCGCCATTAGGCACCCGAATTACAACAACAAGTTTCGAACTTAGTAGTACACATGCGGCCAATTCGTCTCCTCATGTCTCTTTTTATTTTCTCCTATTTTATAAAACAGTGACATTCTATACTTTGAGTATGAACCATTTTATCTTGCGGGCTCACAAAATTTAGGCGTTGCTCACCTTAAAGTAGTGAAACCCTAACGAATCTAAACTTTAATAGCCTCTCCAGTTATCTGTGATCACGGTAGTTCCCCGTTTAATGTTTTGGGCCAATACCTGTCGTAAAGTTGTGGTATCTCATTTATCCATTACAGATAAAAAGAAACACTTTTTGGTTGACCTATCTATACCACCATCTACCCAGTGAGTCATTGTTACTCTACCTCTGTTAAACTTCCTACACCCAAATGCGCTTTCATTCACCTCTACTATTGCGTTTGTCTCCCCAATATTTTCGCTGTTCTCAATCAGCCAATTTAAAATTAAATTCCGAAAAATATCTAGAATTTTTGTTACCGTATTATGACATAATCCCGTTTCTCTAACCTAGAGTGTTTCGAGGATAGGCTTGAGTATCCAGCCCACTAATACTAGCACCATCTTGTCCAATGGCACTTTTACAAGATTGAACACAGAGTTCGTTCTCAAAAAAATTTTTTTTCGGCAATTTCGGTTCCGAAAGCGATAAACTGGTTCTTTGCCAACGCCTGGGAAACAATAAGAAACAAAATGCAAAATAAGTAAATTAAAAATCGGTCAATGTTTACATTGCATGATTACAGAAAGATAACTTTGTCGTATTATGCATTAGGTCAGTTTAATAAAAAAAAATGAAGATACTCATATTGCTTTTATTAATTAAAATATATTAATTTATATATTTATGTACCGTTGGATTCGAAGGTTTGATCAGATCTACAATTTATACATACCATAAATTGACTTACTGGGTGGTGTAAATTGTGCGACTGCTACTGCTGCCACATGTTTCCCACAACCAGATAAACTTTTCAGAAATTCCAGAATTCTATTCATTTGAATCTGTATGTACTTAGTAAGTGCTGGAATAGGAATGATCAAGAATTTTTGACAATGTCCCTTAAATCATGTCAAGGGGGTGCAGGTAAAAAAGGTATTTACTGCTTGGTCAGACAAAAGCTGGTGGTAATCACAAGTGTTAGAGAGTGTATATCTGGTCAACTTGTTACCTGCCCCCTATGAGATGAGTATATAACCCAAATAATGTTTATCACATTTACTTGACACTTTTTACCGGAAATTATTTGAACCGCTGCCTGGTAATTTAAAAAGTAGTCAGTCATATTGCTATAACTCCTTAGCCTTAAAAAAAACAACTACTAAATTGAACGAATCCTTCAGATCTCTAGATTTAGTGTAATATTACGGGCAGCTGAACGGTTACAAATTCGAAATTTCAAGAAATTATTTTGTCTCACAATATTGTAGTAACCGGAACGGCATGTGACTATTTCACGTGAAATATTTTTAAAAATAAATCATAGAACTAATTTTGTTAATTCCAAAAATGTCTTCTATTGATATAACAAGAATAAACTGCATTTTGACATAACTAAACATTGCACATTACAATCTCAAGGTTGTACTGTAGTAGTATTTATTTTAAGAGTTATTTCTTAAATGTCTAACCTTGTCTAAAAAACTATTTTGGCTTTGAAAACTGTATTTGTAAAATTTCAACTATTTTAAATTTTTCTTTTTTTTTTTTTCTTTCTATACAGAAAACATTCATTGGTTATCCAAAATTTACTACCATGTCTTTTACATTATGTTAAATAAATTGTTCAGAGAATCCCACTGGTTTGTAATGTGCATTTTTATGGATTGTTTCCAAAAATTGTGTTCAGTGACTTGACATTGATTGATATATTGATCTGTTGCAATCGAAACTTGTTTTAACTAACTTTGCCTCTTCGTAAATAAACATCTAAAATAGTCCAATATAGTTCTATTAATTGTTCAAATTAATGAAAAATATTTTTTCCCCTACTTAAAATTATAATTAGATGTTTATATATATGGCAATGGCCAGAGGAGTTTTAAAGAAAAAAAGAATTCTTTGTTGCTCTACGTTTCGGGTACCATTCCATGCCCTTCTTCTGGAGCTCTGTAAAATTTATTGGAGAAAAGTTACATTATATAACGGTGTAGTAGTAAAGAAAAAGTGCATAGATTTATAACAAATAAAAGAAAAAAAATAAATTAAAGAAATATTAATAGAACAGATTGAACACAAGATATTAAATGTTTCTTGTTAGAAATTATAACACAGAAGTGACAGTTAATTACAGTTAATTAAATGAAATGATATTAACAGTAAGTGAAAAATGAAATAAAATAAAATTAAAAATCTGTTGTGAAACACTCACACAACTTTCTCTTACTCCTGTTCTCAAAATTATAATTGACAAATTTTATAGTTTGTGTGTACCATATTTATAGAAATTCGTCGAAAACTGAAAAAAAAAAAAAACTGTCCATAAAAGCGCACTTCCGGTTTAATAATTTTCTTGAAACTTGGAATTTTGGGCCATCTATTTATTGCTAATAAATTTTGTTTGGATGATAGAATTGTATAATCAACTATGATAGCACTTTAGAGAAAAACATAACCCCACCCCTCCTCGAAAAGTGCTCTTAAATGAATTTTCCCAGAGAAATATTTTGAATAAAAGTTGTGCATCTTTTGTATGTGTAGTTTATATAGGAAGTTTCAAGGAAATCTTCGGAGCCATTTATAAGATAAACGCAAAAAAGTAAAAAAAAAAACCAAACAAGTAAAGTGGTACTTCCGGTTGAGGATTTTGACAGATGACCCATTGTCAGATCCCATGGTGATACCTAAACGGAATATCAAGTATCGAACTTTCTATGGTTTTTTGCTTTTGAGCTATGCTGTTCACATACACACACCGACCAATTGCTAAAAACCACACTTTTTTGAAGTCAGGGAACCTCAAAACGGATATTTCCGGTGAAAACTCGATATCGAAAATTTGATACGATTACTAGGAGTAAGAAGAAAGTAAAAAGATAAAGATATCTTTAGGATAGGATAGTAGTGAACGTTGAGATTGAAATGAAGAGAGTGTATTAAAAAATTCAAAAAACTGTTTATAAGTGGGAGGGATAAAAGAATGTTTATACTGGAGCGCGGCAATTTCAAATTTGGAAGAACAAAAATTACTGGCCAAATGTCTTTGTTTAGCGTTCGAAAAATATTATTATAAGTTGAAGTTATGATTTCTTTGTTTTGTTTAAAATTGATAGAATTCGGATGGAGGTGAATTCGTAAGGTTTCGGATAGAAGTTGTTTTGATAATATTAATATTTCTTTAATTAAAATTTTTCTTTTATTTGTTATAAAGTTTAAAAGGCAATTAAACATTTTGTACTATTTCCGAATTTTATTTAAATTTTTAGGTTAACAATAAATATTTTTATTGTTAATTATCAATTATATTATTGTCAATAATTATTTTAGGTTAACATAAATTGACCCCATTGGTATATTTATAATAGGAAAACTTTTACGAATTAATGATTGCCATTATTTATGTTTTACTACGTAAATACTAATTTATTCCTACATTCTGAAATGTTGGTATGAAAATTATAGAGCAGATATTGTTTAATTTTTAATGTCTGTTGATATTTGTTTTATTTTGTTTTTGGTTGCCAATTTTTTTTTTTTTAGGTATTATAATTTTATAGTAAATACGTATTTGGAACATATTATTGATTTGTCTTTTGCAGAAACGAAATTATTTCTTTTAAATTATTGAATCTTTTATTTAGTCAGTATTAAATAAATATTTAAACGATTTTTATTTTCGTCTATTGCTAATTAGAGGAAGTACTTACGGTCGTGTCAAAGTTCCTTTATCACATTTTTACCGGAAATACGTTTGTATTGAGGTCACTTGTGTCCGAAAAAGTGTTTTTTTTTTGTTTTTTTTTTTAAGAAATTGGTCCCTGTGGTTGGTCATCATAACAAAAAACGGAAAGTCGCAACAGGATCAAAATTATATTCGTTTTTAGTTCAGTGGACCCGACAAGTAGGGTTTTTATATTAAGTATAAATCATTCAAGCGTGTTCTCAACCGGATATTTCATCTAACTGATTGGATTTTTTTTTTGTAGATTTTTGTGATTTTCTCGAAATTGGCTCCAGCGACATTGTTTTAAAGCTATAATTTTTTTTTTTTCAAAATTTTTCTGTATAATTTCATTTTAAGGGG
The DNA here is from genome assembly GCA_011037195.1 of Triatoma infestans. NCBI lineage: Eukaryota > Metazoa > Arthropoda > Insecta > Hemiptera > Reduviidae > Triatoma > Triatoma infestans. The sequence continues at coordinate 1,128 of JAAEAF010014812.1, read as the reverse complement.
TTTGGGTGAGAGGCAGCGTTAGGGTTTCCACTAATGATTATTATTTATGTAATAATATTAATAAGAAATATAAAATGTAAATGCTAAAATTCCCCGAGTTTAAGCAACATCGGTTATCGTATAACATTGACTTTATTGAACAGTTTTTTCTTTAATTTTTTCCGATTTTCTTGGAAATGGTTCGTACGAAATGTCTTCGAACTTGATATAGAAAACTACACATATAATAGCCCTATCACTTTTGTTTGGAACATTTTTTTCGAATAAGTAGATTTTAATGGATGTTTGGTAATGTAACTTGGTCTAGTAGATTCTTGGCTTGCGATTTTCTCGGAAATGGATTCTACGGAATGTCCTCAAGCGTTGGTCTAGTGGGCTAGTGCACTTGCCTTTTGTGCGAGAATTGAGGGTTCGATTGCCGTGTGGACAAAGTCGGTGTTGACCCAGCATCTTGATAAAAAGTGGGAAGCTCAGTTAGTAGCGCCCTAGGTAGCGAAGGCCGGAACTAAACTGCGTGGGAAATGTGGGATGCTTACCACATGCTCCCCTATTTAAATTGCCGTTTGGCAAGCCTTGGCCCTTCATGGGCTGTAGCGTCATAGTTTTTTTTTAGGGATCCTATGGAGTGACTACGAACTTGGTATACAAAACTACACATATAATAGCCCTATCACTTTAGTTTGAAACATTTTTTCGAATAAGTAGATTTTAATGGATGTTTGGCAACGTAACTTGGTCTAGTAGATTCTTGGCTGCTATATAATATGCATAGAATATTGAAGCGAGTTTAAATTTAATATAAGCATGATCACCTCCTGCAATAGGAAGTAACTCCTGGGAGAGTGTTACTGTCAGCTAATAACGTCATTCATCATCACACGTCATAATATTCACTTATTACATTTATTTATGTATATTGTGAATTCCAAATAAAACAAGAAAATCGTCGGAGACATTTTTGAGAAAATCGCGAAAATGGGAAAAAAATCATTTAGTAAAATGGTAAAGTAAACGCACTTCCGGTTATCCGATTTTTTTGAAACAACATATTTAATTCTAATTAACATTATTTAGATGATAGAATTGTCTAATAAACTGAAATAGCACTTTAGATGAAACCAACAACCC
>JAAEAF010014811.1:0-82243 GCA_011037195.1 Triatoma infestans | reverse complement strand
GTTATTTCTTTTTTCGCGTGAACAGATAAACAAGCTTGAAGGTTACTTAAAACAAAGTATCATATTGATTACCATAACTACTAATTTAAAATCAAACACTCTAAATCGAAAGGACCTGCTTTTAAAGATATTCCCACCCCGGGAATCACGTGCCCCAGCCCGCACGTGATCATCGTCGCCAGCCATACTAATGCGACGTCCGTTACACCCAACATAATATGGAATAAGTATAACTGCAGCATCATTATAGCTATGAAAACAGTTTGTATCACGTAGCCTTGGTTACTCATAATTTTTAAATAAATTTGGAAGTAAAGGAATCCTAAGGGAATGAGGATTTACCAACTGTAAAAATATAGTATGAAACAGTCACACGACTACTGCTTTACTGCAAATATTATAATTCTAAAGGACAATTTTTATAGCGATTCGGTAAAGAAACAATATTTATTAAGCCAGCCGCTAAGTATCTTAAAATGATGGTTCAAACTAGGATGAGCGTTACCCACTATAATAGGAGAGCAGCTAGTGAGGCTCAAGTGATGCTAGAAACACTGAATATTTGAGTAAAACCATAATAATACGGTACAAAGGAACGGGGTATCCGGAACAGAGCCACCAAATTTACAGCTTTGAAATGTATCGATGGAAATAGAATTTTACATATAGACCAAAAAATAACACCGAGACGCCTGTGATTCTCTGCTGCAGCCCCAATTTCTTTTTTTTATCTGAACAGATAAACAAACCTGAAGTACTTGCGGTTAAAAGTATTTTAATGGATCCCTAGGAACTTCCGTTCCATCCCGAAAACTTCATTTAGTCAATTGTGACGTCCTTCCACTTTTTCAAATTTCAATTAGTGAAAACAAAGGCGTAATTATTAATATTTCTGCGCGGGAATTTGTGCAATGTTTCATTTAAATCATTATCAAACAATAATTGAAAAACCTTCAAATGTTGTACAGTTTTTCACCAGATCTACTTTCAAACCTTCTTGTCCTGTAAAATCGTGTAACACAGGATCTACATGAGCTTCTGACCATTGTGAGTGACTTAAAGATGTTTTGCAACTGTTACTAATAAGGCTACTAATACTATCATTAATTGAAAAATCATCGTATTCACCTGTAATAATTGAATTTGATGAGCGTCTTCATAGTCCGTCAAAAAATAGCAACCTATATCATTTGGTGTACTTACCTTACAAGTTGTATCTTCTTCAATCGAATAAATAATACGTCTTTTCCTCGTCTGGAATTTCTTGCGGATATTTATCATTTGATGCTAAACACGAAAATAATGTTCTAACGACACTTGAAATATAATACTAATTAACACTTGAAATCAATAACATTTTCACTTCCAACACTTGCTGACACTCTCCGAACGACACTTGAAATAAAATACTAATTAACACTTGAAATCAATAACATTTTCACTTCCAACACTTGCTGGAACTCTCCGAAGCTGACCAACAATACTGAACCTCATTGATTGGAACAGATTAAAAATTAAATAATGTATTCATGTTAATTAAACCCCCTAGACAAACACTGGTACAAACCAAAACAAGAAATATGCAAGAACGTTGAGAAAACATTAAAAGATTAACTTAATATAAACAAAGTGAATTCAACTATATATCTAAAATAAAATAGATGATCCGGCTAGGTCAGTAACCTACATAATGGGTGTAAATTTTAATAAAATGATCTCCACACCACGAACATTTTTACATCATTTCATTGTTTTTTAATCAACTATTCTGTTCGTGACAAAATATGTTCCTTTTGATAATCATTAAGTGATAAAGAACATGCAACGCAGATTTGCGACGCTGGACACAGAAACAAGAATATTGACGCCGGTATCGAACGGGTTAATTAGAATTAAATTTGTAGTTAAAATTCCGTGTTTGAAAAAAATTGGAAGACCAGAAGTGCGTTTCTCCTGTATAATATTTTTACGTTTTTTGGTATTATTAGCACTGTAGCATTTTCAAAAATGGGTTGGACAATTTTCTTCATACTAATTATATCAAATACACATACAACAAATCTACAACTTTTATTTAAAAAATATCTCTAGAAAGGTTCATTAAGGGCAGGGGATTTCCTCTAAAGTGCTATATCAGTTTACTATACAATTCTATCATCTAAATAATATCAATTAAAATTAAATGTGTTGTTGACATTATGAGTTTTAAAAAATTCGGATGACCAGGAGTGCGTTTTTACTGAATAAAATGAGCAAACTGCATGTGCGGTTTTACTGAACATATAATTTAGTTTTCAATTATCTCCAAGGAAGTTCATCAAATTTGGTACACTAACTATAAATTTCGTCGATTTGGTATAATTGTGAAAACTGGAGAAAGCGAAAGTTGTTGATGCTTCCACACCAGATTTTTCTTTTTATGTTGTAGGAGAAATACACATACATATACACAACCAAAACTTGCAATAATAAACATGTTAAGAATTCACTCACCCACTCTGCTCTACCTGGTCTGGAAGTTCCGAAGAAGGATATTAATAGTGGCCATATAAATGTTTAATGAAATAATTATAATTCCAATTATTAACACCATTACAGTATCATGCAACATATCATTGTTGACAAAAATTATTTAAAACTGATTTATGTATTTGACGATTTTATTAATGAAACTATTTTGAATGGAAAAGTGCATTGCAAAAAGGCTAAAAATTTTCCAGAATTAAGATTTTTGCGAAACACAATATTACAAGAAATACGTCGCATTTTCATTAGTATCAAATATTCAATGTTTAAAATGGTATAAGTAATATTTATAGAATTTATGCAGCACCCATGCATGATCGGACATGACATAATTTGAAGGAATTATAATTATTCTCAATTTATTGGAACCAAGCTCATTTTATTCTGAGATTTTTATGGCAATCCTATTACGGAGAATACAGAATCAACATGAACATGGATCACTATAATTCCCCAGCCTACCTTTATTGCTGTAGGTTGGGATATGTAACAATCTGTTGCAGTTACATATCCTTCGATGTGCTTACTGCTTTCTCTTCATTACACTGGACACAGGACACAGTTTAAAATATAAACAATCGCAAAACTGTAGATCGCATTACTAGTCTGGTCGGAATTTAGAATATCCGTGGACTAATTTTTTTTAACGCACTAGTTAAAATAATCATTTATTTTGATAGTAGAGAATACTAAGAACTCCCGTTGGCAACCATTCGCGCATTACCTGTAAAAAAGCACAATAAGGGAGTAATTAATAGCGTAATTCGAGTAAAATTTAATAAAAATCATTTCAGAATCCTAAGGGAATGAGGATTTACCATCTGCAAAAATATAGTATGAAACAGTCAAACGACTACTGCTTTACTGCAAATATTATAATTCTAAAGGACAATTTTTATTTTCTTTTACACCTAGTAAGGGGAAGTGCTGCGAGTACTACTGGTGTTAAAGTTTCAAAATTGCGTATTTACCAGAAATATAATTTGGAAATTAATATAAAATCACGCCCTCTAATCCGAAAAGCCCTGCTTATATGGAGACCTGTCAAAATAGTTTATATCAAGGTGCCTTGGCTTACCTTTCTGTTGCGAGTCGGCAAAGAAACTATATTCACAAAGCCAGCCGCCAGATATCTTGGAATGAAGTTCCAAATTAGGATGAGCTTCGTCGTCAATATTAGGCGAGCAGCTGACGAGGCTGAAGTGATGCTAGAAGCCAACATGCTAGAAACGCTGAATGTTTGAGAATAACCATAATAATAAAGTGAAAAGAAATGAGGTAGCGGGCAGGCAGTCACTAAATATAGGGCTTCAAAATATAAGGATGGAAATAGAGTTTTACATGAATACCAAAAAATAACATCGAGACGCCTATGATTTTCCGCTGGCTGCCTGGTATTTCTTTTTTCGCGTGAACAGATAAACAAACTTGAAGGTTACTTAAAACAAAGTATCATATTGATTACCATAACTACTAATTTAAAATCAAACGCTCTAAATCGAAAGGACCTGCTTTTAAAGATATTCCCACCCCGGGAATCACGTGCCCCAGCCCGCACGTGATCGTCGTCGCCAGCCATACTAATGCGACGTCCGTTACACCAAACATAATATGGAATAAGTATAACTGCAGCATCATTATAGCTATGAAAACAGTTTGTATCCCGTAGCCTTGGCTTACTCATAATTTTTAAATAAATTTGGAAGTAAAGGAATCCTAAGGGAATGAGGATTTACCATCTGTAAAAATATAGTATCAAAACCGTCACACGACTACTGCTTTACAGCAAATATTATAATTCTAAAGGACAATTTTTATTGCGATTCGATAAAGAAACTATATTTATTAAGCCAGCCGCTAAGTATCTTAAAATGATGGTTCAAACTAGGATGAGCGTTACCCACTATAATAGGCGAGCAGCTAGTGAGGCTCAAGTGATGCTAGAAACACTGAATATTTGAGTAAAACCATAATAATACTGTACAAAGGAACGGGGTATCCGGAAAGAGCCACCAAATTTACAGCTTTGAAATGTATCGATGGAAATAGAATTTTACATATAGACCAAAAAATAACACCGAGACGCCTGTGATTCTCTGCTGCAACCCCAATTTCTTTTTTTTATCTGAACAGATAAACAAACCTGAAGTACTTGCGGATAAATGTATTTTAATGGATCCCTAGGAACTGCCTTTCGATCCCGAAAACTTCATTTAGTCAATTGTGACGTCCTTCTACTTTTTCAAATTTAAATTAGTAAAAACAAAGGCGTAATTATTAATATTTCTGCGCGGGAATTTGTGCAATGTTTCATTTAAATCATTATCAAACAATAATTGAAAAACCTTCAAATGTTGTACAGTTTTTCACCAGATCTACTTTCAATCCTTCTTGTCCTGTAAAATCGTGTAACACAGGATCTACATGAACTTCTGACCAATGTGAGTGACTTAAAGATGTTTCGCAACTGTTACTAATTAGGCTACTAATACTATCATTAATTGAAAAATCATCGTATTCACCTGTAATAATTGAATTTGATGAGCGTCTTCAAGTCCGTCAAAGAATAGCAACCTATATCATTTGGTGTACTTACCTTACAAGTTGTATCTTCTTCAATCGAATAAAGAATACGTCTTTTCCTAGTCTGGAATTTCTTGCGAATATTTATCATTTGATGCTAAACACGAAAAAAATGTTCTAACGACACTTGAAATAAAATACTAATTAACACTTGAAATCAATAACAGTTTCACTTCCAACACTTGCTGACACTCTCCGAACGACACTTGAAATAAAATACTAATTAACACTTGAAATCAATAACATTTTCACTTCCAAAACTTACTGGAACTGACACTCTCCGAAGCTGACCAACAATACTGAACCTCATTGATTGGAACAGATTAAAAATTAAATAATGTATTCATGTTAATTAACCCCCTAGACAAACACTGGTACAAACCAAAACAAGAAATATGCAAGAACGTTGACAAAACATTAAAAGATTAACTTAATATAAACAAAGTGAATTCAACTATATATTTAAAATAAAATAGATGATCCGGCTAGGTCAGTAACCTACATAATGGGTGTAAATTTTAATAAAATGATCTCCACACCACGAACATTTTTACATCATTTCATTGTTTTTTAATCAACTATTCTGTTCGTGACAAAATTTGTTCCTTTTGATAATCATTAAGTGATAACGAACATGCAACGCAGATTTGCGACGCTGGACACAGAAACAACAATATTGACGCCGGTATCGAACGGGTTAATTAGAATTAAATATGTATTTAAAATTCCGTGTTTGAAAAAAATTGGAAGACCAGAAGTGCGTTTCTACTGTATAATATTTTTAAGTTTTTTGGTATTTTTAGCATTGTAGCATTTTCAAAAATGGGTTGGACAATTTTATTCATACTAATTATATCAAATACACATACAACAAATCTACAACTTTTATTTAAAAAATATCTCTAGAAAGGTTCATTAAGAGCAGGGGATTTCCTCTAAAGTGCTATATCAGTTTACTATACAATTCTATCATCTAAATAATATCAATTAAAATTAAATGTGTTGTTGACATTATGAGTTTTAAAAAATTCGGATGACCAGGAGTGCGTTTTTACTGAATAAAATGAGCAAACTGCATGTGCGGTTTTACTGAACATATAATTCAGTTTTCAATTATCTCCAAGGAAATTCATCAAATTTGGTACACTAACTATAAATTTTGTCGATTTGGTATAATTGTGAAAACTGGAGAAAGCGAAAGTTGTTGATGCTTTCACACCAGATATTTCTCTTTATTTTGTAGGAGAAATACACATACATATACACAACCAAAACTTGCAATAATAAACATGTTAAGAATTCACTCACCCACTCTGCTCTACCTGGTCTGGAAGTTCCGAAGAAGGATATTAATAGTGGCCATATAAATGTTTAATGAAATAATTTTAATTCCAATTATTAACTCCAATACAGTATCATGCAACATATCATTGTTGACATAAATTATATAAAACTAATTTATGTATTTAACGATTTTATTAATGAAACTATTTTGAATGGAAAAGTAAATTGCAAAAAGGCTAAGAATTTTCAAGAATGAAGATTTTTGCGAAACACAATATTACAAGAAATATCTCGCATTTTCATTAGTATCAAATATTCAATGTTTAAAATGGTATAAGTAATATTATAGAATTTTTGCAGCACCTATGCCTGATGAGACATGACATAATTTGAAGGAATTATAATTATTCTCAATTTATTGAAACCAAGCTCATTTTATTCTGAGATTTTTATGGCAATCCTATTACGGAGAATACAGAATCAACATGAACATGGACCACTATAATTCCCCAGCCTACCTTTATTGCTGTAGGTTGGGATATGTAACAATCTGTTGCAGTTACATATCCTTCGATGTGCTTCCTGCTTTCTCTTCATTACACTGGACACAGGACACAGTTTAAAATATAAACAATCGCAAAACTGTAGATCGCATTACTAGTCTGGTCGGAATTTAGAATATCCGTGGACTAATTTTTTTTAACGCACTAGTTAAAATAATCATTTATTTTGATAGTAAAGAATACTAAGAACTCCCGTTGGCAACCATTCGCGCATTACCTGTAAAAAAGCACAATAATGGAGTAATTAATAGCGTAATTCGAGTAAAATTTAATAAAAATCATTTCAGAATCCTAAGGGAATGAGGATTTACCATCTGCAAAAATATAGTATGAAACAGTCAAACTACTACTGCTTTACTGCAAATATTATAATTCTAAAGGACAATTTTTATTTTCTTTTACACCTAGTAAGGTGAAGTGCTGCGAAGTACTACTGGTGTTAAAGTTTCAAAATTGCGTATTTACCAGAAATATAATTTGGAAATTAATATAGAATCACGCCCTCTACTCCGAAAAGCCCTGCTTATATGGAGACCTGTCAAAATAGTTTATATCAAGGTGCCTTGGCTTACCTTTCTGTGGCGAGTCGGCAAAGAAACTATATTCACAAAGCCAGCCGCCAGATATCTTGGAATGAAGTTCCAAATTAGGATGAGCTTCGCCGTCAATATTAGGCGAGCAGCTGACGAGGCTGAAGTGATCCTAGAAACCAACATGCTAGAAACGCTGAATATTTGAGAATAAACATAATAATAAAGTGAAAAGAAATGAGGTAGCGGGCAGGCAGTCACTAAATATAGGGCTTCAAAATATAAGGATGGAAATAGAGTTTTACATGAATACCAAAAAATAACATCGAGACGCCTATGATTTTCCGCTGGCTGCCTCGTTATTTCTTTTTTCGCGTGAACAGATAAACAAACTTGAAGGTTACTTAAAACAAAGTATCATATTGATTACCATAACTACTAATTTAAAATCAAACGCTCTAAATCGAAAGGACCTGCTTTTAAAGATATTTCCACCCCGGGAATCACGTGCCCCAGCCCGCACGTGATCGTCGTCGCCAGCCATACTAATGCGACGTCCGTTACACCCAACATAATATGGAATAAGTATAACTGCAGCATCATTATAGCTATGAAAACAGTTTGTATCACGTAGCCTTGGCTTACTCATAATTTTTAAATAAATTTGGAAGTAAAGGAATCCTAAGGGAATGAGGATTTACCATCTGTAAAAATATAGTATCAAAACCGTCACACGACTACTGCTTTACTGCAAATATTATAATTCTAAAGGACAATTTTTATTGCGATTCAATAAAGAAACTATATTTATTAAGCCAGCCGCTAAGTATCTTAAAATGATGGTTCAAACTAGGATGAGCGTTACCCACTATAATAGGCGAGCAGCTAGTGAGGCTCAAGTGATGCTAGAAGCACTGAACATTTGAGTAAAACCATAATAATACTGTACAAAGGAACGGGGTATCCGGAACAGAGCCACCAAATTTACAGCTTTGAAATGTATCGATGGAAATAGAATTTTACATATTGACCAAAAAATAACACCGAGACGCCTGTGATTCTCTGCTGCAGCCCCAATTTCTTTTTTTTATCTGAACAGATAAACAAACCTGAAGTACTTGCGGATAAATGTATTTTAATGGATCCCTAGGAACTACCTTTCGATCCCGAAAACTTCATTTAGTCAATTGTGACGTCCTTCTACTTTTTCAAATTTGAATTAGTGAAAACAATGCCGTAATTATTAATATTTCAGCGCGGGAATTTGTGCAATGTACTATTTTTTCACTTAAATCATTATCAAAGAATAATTGAACAACGTTCAAAAGTTGTATAGTTTTTCTCCAGATCTACTTTTAATCCTTCTTGTCCAGTAAAGTCGTGTAACACAGGATAATTCCCCAGCCTACCATTATTGCTGCAGGTTGGGATATGTTACAATCTCTTGCAGTTACATATCCTTCGATGTGCTTGCTTCTTTCTCTTCATTACACTGGACACAGGACACAGTTTAAAATATTAACAATCACAAAGTTGTAGATCGCATTACTAGACTGGTCGGAATTTAGAATATCCGTGGACTAATTTTTTTTAACGCACTAGTTAATATAATCATTTATTTTTGTAATAAAGAATACTAAGAACTCCCGTTAGCAACCATTCCCGCATTACCTGCAAAAAAGAATAATAATGGATTATTTAATAGCGTAATTGGAGTAAAATTAAATAATAATCTTTGCAGAATTTTCTGCATAAAGAAAATCATAATTTTTAAATAAATTTGGATGTAATAATAATAATATAATACTGTATTTATGAATATATTACATATTACAGCGAGTCTGGTGTATTACAATATTTGTACAACATGTATAAAAAAAAAAAAATGTTTATATATATATATATATACATAAACAAAAAAAATAATAATAATCCAAAATAGCAGACTGATAACTAACAGTAACTAATAAATGAATAGATTAGTAACAAAAATGAGAATTATTCTTCGATACAAAATAATATTAATTTTAACATATTACAGATATAATAGTAAATACTGTTTAATTGTTCATTGTCTGATATATTTAATAAATTTAATAGATTATCACTATCTGTTAGATCTTGTACACTATATTTACTTAAAAATTTATTTCTATAAGGTAAATAAATAGGACATTCCAGCAGAAGATATTTTAAGGTCTCCAACCTATGGAGGTTACATACACAACATATCTCTTCGCTATCAAGTCTATAAGTAGTACCTTCAATATACAGATTAATGATAGTCCTGTTACATAACCTTAGCTGCATAATTGTTCGCTGTTTTCTAATATTATTATTATTAAGTATATAAAATTCCTCTTGTCCAAAAGAGCAAATACATCTGTACAATGGATTATAGTTACTAGTCAATACTCTGTTCACATCATTACTCAGAGTGTGATTAGACCATCTTTCTACTATTTCATCTTTAATTTTTGTAACCAACTCCACACTTATCGTCCTACCAATCGTATCAGGGTAGCCAAGAGATAGAAGAATATTATATATTCAACCAAACCACGATGTATTTTCATCTTAGGATTATCATTTTTTATTGTATGACACCCAAGAATTAAGCCCCGTTTTGCAAGATCATTCGAATCTCTGGAAAGCAAATTTACCCACCAATTTAACGCTCTTTTCAATATAGTTACGCTAAGCGGTTTGATACCTAGTTCTAGCCTAACAAAATGATGGGGTGTGCACCGAGATAGATGAAACAAGTTCTTATAGAAAGACGTTTGCTCTTTTTCAATAGTTTCCAAACTGCCAAGCGACCATAATTCAGCTGCATAGAGAGCTGTCGCAGCTGAAATAGAATTAAACAGACTCGACCTAGTATGCCAAGAAGTTACTTTTCCTTTAATTAAAATCTGTTTCACCCTTCCCGCCGCTTGGATACCTTTGTTTAAAAAATGACTAACCGCCAAACGAAAATTACCTGTACAGCTGAAGGGGACGCCCAAATATGTATATCTATTAGTGTATTCTAACAAAGTACCAACTACTTTCAAAGGTAACAGATTTTTACATTTTGGTGACGAACGGAAAACCACAACTTTACTCTTTACGGTGTTGATGGACAAAAAATTTTCGGCACAATACTTTTCAAGCGTATTTAATTTACTTTGAGCGTCAGAACGCGAATCCGCAAAAATAACCAGGTCGTCTGCATAAAGCAAACAGAGAATATCGCCATACACATCAAAACTTATTCCGGAAAGCCCACATTCATAAAAGAACCTTACAAAATCAGAGAGGAATATTGAAAAGAGGAGCGGAGAAAGAGATTCTCCTTGCAGAACTCCTTTCGTAATTCCTTATACCGTTACTATAGATCACATTATTAAGTTTTAACTTGAAATATGAATTTACGTATAAATTTTTTCAAGTATTCTAATGATTTTGCTGCTGATACCAAAAGAATGCATTTTATGCCATAATAAACTATGATTTATATTGTCGAATGCTTTCTGGAGATCAATAAAAATAGCAAACAGATACTTTTTTTTGACTTTGGTAAATAAATGTACCAATGAATCCAAAACAAATAAATTGTACAGACAAGATCGGTTTTTTTCTGAAGCCTGACTGTTCCGTTGGTAATATACCAATTAAGTCACACCATTGCTCCAATCTTACACTCAACACAGAAGTGAACAGTTTACAAGTAGTATTGAACAAAGCAATACCTTTATGATTATTAATATCGTCCTTATTTCCTTTCTTGTGTAATAGGGTCAGTATTATCTCGGACCATTTACGAGGTATTTGCTCTGTGGATAATATTACATTATATAAGTTTAGCAAATAATGTTCCCATTCAGGCGTAAGATGTTTAAATATTTCATATGGTATACCATCCAGCCCTGCTGACTTATTATTTTTACTTTTAGATATAACGAACTGTAGTTCCTCCAACGATATAGGAGAATCAAGAAGAGTATCACCAAGATTTGAAAAATTCTGTTTAATAATTGCGCAAGTAGGATAAAGAGAATTAAAACAATCAAACCAAGTTTCACTTTCAATTTCATTTCGGACAAAATTTTTTGGCGATAATTTTTTTACCGCAAACCAGAATTCCTTAGAATTTTTAATATTCGAAAGTTGTGACATCAAATTACCATAATAAACCTTTTTTACACTTTTAATTAAACTAAAGTATTTTTTTTTTTGCTATAGAATAATCTAAAAAATATTCTTCACGGTAACCAGATATTTTTAACTTTCTGTATAAAGACTTTAATTCTCTTTTATTCACCCTACAAGTTTCATTAAACCATGGTTTATTTATAAGTTTCGAATTATTTTTATTATTATTTATCACTAACATATCACAATATTTAAAGGCTTCAACTATCATTTGGGTAAAATTTTGAAATAATTCATCTGGATCTTGACTATTGAAATATATCATATTTGAAAGTGCAATGAAATTCTGAAAAACAACTTCTTTATTTTGGTCCCATTTAATATAAATTTGGAAGTAAAGGAATCCTACGGGGAATGAGGATTTACCATGTGCAAAAATATGGTATGAAACAGTCTCATGACTACTGCTTTACTGCAACTATTCTAATTCTAATGGACAATTTTTATTTTCTTTTACACTTAGTAAGGGGATAAATTAAAGAAAAATGGTTAACCAGAAGTAGAGTGCTTTAAGCATTGAATATTAACTGTAGAGACTTAACTGCCTGTGTTAGTCTTAATTTTGGAACGTCGTTAAATTTTACTGCTTAACTTTTAAACGGATTTACTGAGGACGGATTGATAGACGGTGTCACTGTATAGTTGCTTTCAAATAAAACCCTCTCATTAAATATCAAAACTATAATATCCCCCACCAACTACATATATGTAATTCTAAAACTAAACTTTTTAGTTAACATGTCTAGTTTGAAAAAAAATATGACTATCAGAATTATAAATTGTAATAATTTCTTATCAGAGGTGAATTTGTAGGAGATCCTAAGTTGCAAATAGTCCCCCTCTGAATAGGAACTAGGTAGATCTCACAAAGAAGACGAGAAGAAAGTTGATCGATGAAAATACTCGATCCCAAAATTCGAATGAACATAGTAACAGCATTACCCATTGATCAAGTTTCCTTCATTCACCTTCTTTGTTTAACCAGCCTACTTGAATACTGACTGAATATTTTGACAAAAAAAATTTTGGTACTATAGCGAAGTAAATGAAAATGACAGAGAAAATGTTTAGAGAGAAAGAGAGAGAAGAAGGATACATTATTAATAATGACAAAAACCCTAATACTTGTTAAAACCTCAAAATCAGAGGTTTTTTCTGTTCAAAGTGGAAAATTAATGGGGATTGCAGAAAGAGTTTACTGACAGTTGTTAATCACTTTCGATGACCAGTAGTATTGAGAAGATTGTTCCTTAAAAATGGGAATATTAATGCAAAACATAATGATCAGGTTTTAGAAAAAATCCTGTTTATTTAATGATGTTGAATCTTGGTCTTAGAGAAGGATATGAATCTAAAAAGGCTTCAGATTATTCAAAAAAAAGCCTCTGTTGGCTGCAGTGCCGGGATATAGCCCACCCGAGGTTGGTAATAATAATAATAATAAAAAAACTATGAGGGCTAGAAGTTTAATAGAAAATCTGTTGTGGTGGTTGGTTCCGCAGAGCTGGAAAATCAGAGACATTTTCCGTGGTATCCGAAAAAAAAAAAACGCATCCTGAAGATGGGCGAACGCCCGAAACCGGTCGATGACCACAAAACGAAGCAGGCTACCACGGAAAATGTCTCTGATTTAATAGAAAAGACAGGAAGATATAGCCATCGACAGAAGCTCAGCCATTTTGGAACAAAAGAAGTGAAATACATCATCAGAAGGCTGGATGCCCAGCCAAGTGGGCAGGACTTATCTGGGCTGCAAGGAAAAAACGACTAAAAGACAAAAAATATTTTTAAAAACTGGTTGACGTTACGAAATATGCTGCATAATCCTGGCTGGATGCAGGAAATTTGTATTAATAATAATAATAAACTTTATTTATCTTCATTTCTAGATACTCTTGTATGAACAAGACATGTCAATACATAAAACAATCTAATAACTTTTTTACAAAGCAAGTCTATGTAAGAAATGAGTCACTGAAAAATGAGTGGTTTGCTTGAGGGAAAGGAAAGTGGTCACAGTTCAGAGTATTATATTTATGGTTGAAGGTGTTGTAATTATTTCTAATTTTGTAGAACCATGAACAGATGGGAAAAGATATAAAGAGCTGGAATCGTGAGAATTTTGTTATTTTTAAAATGCAACCTGTAGCTTTCGTTGGGTCTTGCTTTAACCATAGCACGAATAGCTCTTTTTTTGGATGCGGAAAATTCTTGATGTACATGGGCTGTTTCCCCAAAACATTATCACATAGGAAGCAGTTGATTGGAATTTTCCAAAGCATACTATTTTCAAGGCCTCGAGATTGAGGATTAGGGTTAATTTTTTCAAGAGATATATTATGCTCGAAAGTTTACGGGCCAGTGAACCTATATGTTCTTTCCAGCGCAGATCTACAGAAATGTGGAATCCAAGAAATTTTGTGTGAAATTAAGATGAACTTCAACTGATAAATTGGTTTGTCATCGGCGAGTTATGGAATCTCACAGTTAATCATGCTAAGTTCAAAATGGTTTGGCTTTTAATAGTGAAAATATAGAAAAGGAGAAACGATACAAGTTCTTTAGAATGAATATGATATCACAGTTGTTATCCTTAAGATAGCTGGTAAGTGTAGCGAAATTTTGCATCATACTCTCGGCTTAGAGAGGTTTTCTTAAAAATATAGCAATATCCTTATCTCTGTAAAACATTATGGTATTTTTTACGATTGGCAAATCTATTGCCAGTTTTGCTGGCCCAGATAAAGGTGATTTACAAAGATTGGAGATTGCATCCCATCTCACCGAAAAACATCTATTTATATGTATATTTAAAAACCTATCCTGACTTAAATCTTAATTCTTCCAACGAAAATATTTTGATGCGGGTTTAATGCTAGTAGATGCTACTTTTCATTAATTCCTAATTTGCAACCATTCATCTAACATCCTTTGAGTTCTGGGTTTCCAAATATGGAAGATTAAACTAAACTTATAAATGCAAATATTTTGCCTTTTCTTTGAATATTAAAACTTTTGGATCAACAGATGCCCAGGCTAAATATTTTGACATTCACTAGGTGAACATACTGTACTTATAATAGAAATTTAAAAATTTCCTATACTAAAATACCGTTTACTTATTATTTCTCCTGAACTAGAATTTTTTAGAACATATGAATTGGGGGAGTGCAAAAAAAATTGTTATAAATTTACAGTGCACACTAAAAGTGAGCAAATAAGTTAATATATTAAATAAATTATTTTATTTTAAAGAAGTTCAGAATAAAATCAAATCAATTTCTAAAATGAACTTTCTGGGATATGACTTAATAACACTACCAATTCTTTTTAATTCTTTCCTCAAAATATTTATTATCTACAACTTCAACTCAGAACCAACTATAATCAGAATAATTTTGAACCAAACTTCCCAATGATTTGAAAATACCTGATTTGAAAGATTTGGATTGGAGAATGTAACTAATGAATAATAATTTTTTTGGAGTGTTTAAAATGAATTGGCAGTGTTAAATGACTTTATTTTGTTCAGAACTTCGTTAAAAGTGAAAACAACGTGTCATGTAATTTACTACAAAATTATTGATAGTCTGTATTTACAAAAAAAAAGGGTTTTGCTATACCCTGATTCACATTTACCAACAAATCTAGTTCAAGAGAGAAAATTAGTAAACGGTTATTTTGTTACCAAGTATGTGATTGGTTAAGTGAGACAATGGAAAGATTTCTTGGAAAAGGGAGCTAATATGAAGAGGTTGAAAAAACAAAAAAAAATACAGGCAGTATTGGAATTATAAATGAAACATAAAGCTAATGTGATAGGAATTTCAGCGGGTTTAAAATTAATAACTAAATACTATTACTACTGCAGTATAATTAATATTATATACACTTGTGATTATAAGGACTTGACTTATGAGATTAAGAGACAGGGAGATAAACTCAATGAGAGACTGAGAGATAGGCAATTGCAAGACTCGATGTTTGTCTTTGGCTGATCGCACGGAAGGTGCCTTTGCTCTTGAAGATGGTGATAGAATGGGCCTCCACGGTCCCTTTTTCCTTCAGTTTAGACCCCTGTGGTAGGGGAAGTAGGACGGTGCTTCATCCCCAACCCTTGGTTGGCTTCGTTTTCTTTTATACGAGCTTGACGTTCCTTGCGGACATCAGGGAACTAATTTGACTTGTGATATGCCATCACACTAACTTATATTCTCAAATCGCTTTATTGTTTAATAAAATTTTGTCTTCTGCAAAAACACCGGAACGTGGAGTAAAATTAATATTATACTCATTCATAAGAAAAGAAATACTCAAGATTTGAACATCAGTTTCATTTCGAATTTGTGCAAACTTTTGATGGTGATTTTAAAGAATAGAATAATAATCAGCTTTGTAAGTTTATGATAACAAAGGCGAATATGGAAGAACCCACCGGTTATTTAATTGGATGTCACCGTTTCGAACTTGTATGGTTGCTAATTTACAAAGCTGTCTTCTGCTGATCTTCTTCTGTATGAAGGATATCCATCGTTTCCTGTAACTGTGTTAGATACTAATGCTCGAGGATATCGCTTAGAGTATTTATCTTGCATGGTGACTTTGGGTTGTGTACCGCAAGGTCATATTTTATATTTTTCGTCACAAGTTCATACAAATCCGCATTGACGTCGGCATCGGCTATTTCAGCGCATATTACATCGTCCACTTCGTTTGAAGTGATTTTGTTATAGCGCCAGATTAAGTATATGTGCGTGAGGCAATCCTCTCATTTGCCATTCCTCTGAGTAGATCCAGCAGCGCACTTCATGTTTTACTATGAAATCCATCAGCCATTTCAACTTGTATCTGAAAAACATGCTATGATGTCATGCCTTCCCACCGGCGATTATCCAGGAAGTAAAAGCTGTTGTATAAACGTCCCAAGCTGGATTGCATGTGAATGTAATGAATAGATATAGATGTAAGCAATTGCACCTTGAGCAAGTTTTGTTTAAAACTTCGTTAGAAGTGAAAACAAAGTGTCATGTAATTTATTATAAATTATTGATAGTCTGAACATTCGATATACACAAAAAAAAAAACGGTTTGCTATAGCCTGATTCACATTTACCAACAATTCTAGTTCAAGAGAGAAACGGTTATTTTGTTACCAAGTATGTGATTGGTTAAGTGAGACAATGGACAATGAAGAAATAAAATAGAAGATTTCTTGGAAGAGGAGATTTCAGCTAATATGAAGAGGTTGAAAAAACCAAAAAAAAAACAGGCAGCGCTGGAATTATAAATGAAAACATAAAGTAACTTATATTCTCAAATCGCTAACTTTATTGTTTAATAAAATTTTGCCTTCTGCAAAATAACACCGGAACAGTGGAGTAAAATTAATATTATACTCATTCATAAGAAAAGAAGTACTCCAAATTTGAACAACATTCGACCAATCAGTTAAATTTTGAATCTGTGTAAACTTTTTATGATGATTTTACAGAATAGAATAATATCAGTATTAAAATGAGATTTCTCAGAAATGTAGAAAGAAAAACTAAAAGAGGCAAAAATGATGATAATAAGATCTCTCACGGAGTAATGTCCACCATAGAAGTAAAAGAGCAGAGAAGCCTAGCTTTGGCCACATACTACATAAAAGAACTTAACCACCCATTGCCAGATATCCGTAACAATTTGTGAGAAAACAAGATTTAGAAAGACTAAAGCGTTTACAAGAAGAAAGTTAGTCTGCAGCAAAAGAGATGAAGTCGCCCAGGATAGGAAGATCAATGGGGAAAATGAAGCTCTACTAAATAAACTTGAATATTGAACTTTAAACTCTATTTAAATTGAATGAACTAGAAAATCCTTCTGGATTGTTGTTGGGGCTTATGTGTATCTAGAATAGATAATATTTAGAGGTATACAAACTCCATAAACTCCATAATAAATGAAGTAAGCAACTGCCTACCTAAATTATCTCTGTGAGTTTAATATGTATAATACTCTCACAAATAGCTATTTTGTTTCATTAAAATAAAATTATAAAACAAAAATGTATAATTTTCTCTTTAAACTATTTCAAAGTCATAGAAACATGATAATCGGTCTTGTCATTGTCTATAATGTTTATTATACATTAAAATATTTTATTATTTATTTCAATAAACTTGTCGATTTAGCAGCCATAATAGTTTTACCATTAAGACTTTCTAGAAGTGTGTCAATAAACAAATACTTTTAGCTAAATCAATAGTTAAATTCGAAGTAACTTATAGGAATCTATGAGACAAGGTCATGGTTTATGATTGACCCATTTTTTTTTTTTGTTCAATCAGTCATATAAAATTATTTTATAGTTTTTTTTTTTAATTATAGTGTCTTCATCTGATAGAATATTATTTATCATCAAACATTAAAATACAATTATGAACAATAGTTTTACATAATTTCAATATGTTTAAATATGAAAGAAAAATTTCAAGGAATTTCCATGAGAATAATGAACATGTAAACAGTTCAATTTAGGAGTTACAATCATAGTATAAGTGCTTTTTTTTTTTTATGTTCCTCCAAAAATTACCAAATCCCAAAAATCCGTCTAAATCCCTCATCAACTAAAAATAATCTCCTACACTATCCCTTAATAAGCTTGATGACGTCTGCTATCAGTCATTTGCAGCAACATGATTTTATTTACTTGTCACTAAATCAGTTCCAATTTATTAATCAAGATTGTTTTAGAGTTGTGGTTAATCTGAGACTTCTCATCCTCTTCAACGTCTGAGACGTCTGATACCAAATTCTACCTGCCTAAATGACTGACCTTAAAAAATTTTATTTGAGAATATTGTATTGTAAGTGACAATTATAATTAGTTATTTATGATTAATTAATTAAATATTTATATACATATCTGTATTATAATATATATATATTATTTAATGTTTGTTTATTTTCATATTATTATTTATTAATATTTCATATTATATTATTCCATAATCTTAAATGACATTTCATTATTATAGGATATTGTTTATTACGTTGTTATTTAGTTTTATAGATAAAACATCTACTATTCTATTTTATATGTAGAAATTTGAATGTGCTCATTAAATATAATTCCTGTTTAATTTTATTTTTGTTATTGGACTTAATGTCAGTGTTTTGTAAAATAAATAAATAAATAAATAGCTGTGTACATAAAAGAATTAGAACGAGATTAAGTTAGTAGATTTCAGGAGATTAAATTAATAGTTTATCGGGTTTTTAAATGGTCACTTTTCCCCGAATAATAGTCACATTATTTTGTTATTATGTTAAGTAACGAGTTAAAGACAACTGTTCTGACACTCCTATATATATATATATATATATAATGTATATTTGTAAATAATGACCTTAACTAAATGTATATTTGAATTTGAATTTGAATATAGATGAGATTATAATATCTGTTTACAGATGTTAATATAAACACCTCTTCCTCCAATAATATTCTGTCGTTTCCTTAATTAAATTATATCCAAAACACAAGTGTAGGGACAATTTCTTACATTTAGTACACGTGCTAAGGGTGAAAATGTTATGGCGACAAAAGTGTTTTTTTTTTAATGATTTTTTTCTGTGTATAAATTCCAAATTTCATAAATATTGAATTAAAATAAATGAAACTTAAATAGTGATCATGCAAAATGAATGGAAAAAACTTAAGGATTGCAACGCAAGTATAAAATGTTTGAATTTTTAAATTACTTTCATTTATATGAATTTTTTTTGCTTTATTTGTTTTTCAACTTTCATTTTTTTTGTTCAGAAAAAGTTATGAAAAAAGTAATATTCATAAAAAGTTTCGAATTTTCTTTAAATTCAAAGTGTGAAGTGGGAAAATCAACAAAAACTTTGTTTGTTCTTAAGAATATGTTGATAAAAAAAAACAAATCAATTAATTAAATCTGCAAATATACATATAATATTTCTTGTATAATCTTCAACAGAATACTTTCTACTTTTTTTTGCAACCTGAAGATTAGCTTTCGAGATCACTAAGAAATTCTTTTAAGAGAAAATGCCTGATTTATGCATATATTTAACAGAATATACCTCAATATATACATAAGTTACGTGTAAAGTCTTTCTACAAAAAAATAAAAAAGGAAATCCAGTAAATGTGTTTATCTAGGACTTCATAAAATATTGAATTATCTTTATTGTAAGCGAATCTCGATCTTTGTACGAATGGCAAGTATGTGATTTTTTTAATGAATTCATAGTCATAAAGTCTTCGATAATTTATAATTAGTAAGAAATTTGCATAGAAACATTATTTAAGGGTATTTTCATATCCTTATAATTTACAAATTATGACTCCCATAATTACTATTGTAGTTCTCATTTATCAATCATCGATTGATTTGAAATCTGTTTAAAATTAAATTTGAAAATTTTTAGTAAATAAAAATACAGAAATAAATCATTTTAAGCATGTCTATCAAACATAAGAAAGTAGGTATCTAATTAAGAAAATTTTTTTTTCTTATAATTACGCCATATTGAATTAGTGGTTTCAGTTCACCTAATTATTCGTTTAATTTCTTTGAATACAGCTTCGAAATTTTTTAATAAAAATCTTATAAATTCATCTTTTATTTTATTATAATAGATTAAAACACTATTTTTCTGATGGATTAAAAAGATTCTGAATCATGTTGAATAGTAAATATTACTTGAATTTCAGAATCCATTTGACCTAGTTTATTTCATTTAGTTGTGGTGGTTGGTTCCGCAAAGCTGGAAAGCTGGAGAGCTGGCTGATTATCTCATTTAGTTAAATCGAAACAATAAAAAATAATATTCCAACATATTTTTAATAGTACTTACTATTTCTTTAATAATCTGTGAAGTGAAATTCATAAATAATTACAATTTTGGCCAAAGTATAATGAGTTAATTTTACTTACATACAGAATTGGTGTTCACCAGAGCTGATGGCGTGACGGAAAGAGCGAGGAAGTGGGTAGGGGGCCAGGCAACGGATCCGTAATTTTGCGAAAAATAATTATTGAAATTCATGTTTTAATATACCCATCTTTTTTTCATTTAAAATTACCGTGTAATTAAATTAATAATTCAATAAATTATTTATTTTAAATTGTCAAAAATCATTTAATATTTTTTAAAAAGTTCACACAAATAATATACAATTATGTTAATAATTTATTAATTTTTGTTAAATTGATTTTAATTTAAATTAGAATTTAATTAGAAAAATAAAATTTTGGATTTTATTAAATTAATACATCATTCTTTCCCAAGTTTTAGACCTTATTAAAAAAGACGCCATTGTTTTTTTGGATGGTGTAATTAAGAGATCTTTTTAATGATTTAATTACGTGGAAAATAGAACTTTTTTTGTGGCATAGGTACATACACTTAATAGTTTGTAAGATGAAAAATATTATTGTTACAATTAAAAATTGTAATAAAATTAAAAATAAAATTGTATTACAATTAAAAATAGTTTACGTTACAAAACATTACGATACCAAATGCCCATTTGCTTTATACACATCCAGAAACTTGTTCTAAAAGCAAATTTAATTTTGGATATGCCGGCTAGCACAAGCAGATCAGGTACCAGACATTAAAATATTTAAATATAAAAAAGGCTTCTAATAGGGATAAAAAAAAAAACTAATGACGTCACTCGTATAAATTTGGGTCTTTATAATAATTATAATAAGTTTATATAATTATTATAAGTTTATAATAATTTGTGTCAACTTATTCTAATTTCTTTCAGTAAAAAATATTCATTCATATTGTTTTCTATTATCATTTGTTTTCAATTTCGCGTATTGAAACCAACAAAAAATGAATTGTGATTTGGTGAATAATTATTAATTTTTCATTAAAGCAAATGCAGTTCAGTTTCCTATAAGAATAACCAGCTCGTAAGTCATGATATCATAGCGAATGTTTTCAACTCTTTGCGGAAGCCTTAACCTATTTTTCTGGTCTCCGGACTTAATTATGATTTATTCGTCTTTTGCAACAATTATAATAATTTTCGAACCAAGGTTGTAGGGTCCAAGTTCATTTTGTTACTAATACTATTTTATGCACTTAGTTAATTTTAAATGTATTTGTGTAGTTTAAAGATTCATTTCGAATTTATTTTCAAAAGTTTCAGCTAAATATTTTCATAGTTTTCTGAAATACATTTCCTTATAGTTACTTAATAGAAAACATTTATATTTATTGCCATTTTTTTGTATAAGATATTTTGGATGTATAATCCAAATAAATAAATCCTAATTTGTAATTTTTAAGTCACTGTACAGTTATTATCTTCTATTAATTGCAGGTCGACTATTAATAGCATGTAAAATGATGTAAATTTTTGTTTCTCTGCACATTAGCTGGAATTTGGTTAGTTAAAATAGTAATTTTTATTTATTCAATTATTTATTTTTTGTATTTTCTTGTTCTATCTCAAACTACTACATCTGCTTCACTTCTAATCTAGTTTTTTTTCTTGTAAAGTTATTTAATTTTTTAAATTCATTGTTTTGATACAAGGGATCTAAATCTGATATTACCAAGGAGGAAATTACATTGTCGAATGTGTAATGAGATCTGATTAATTTATCTAGTGATTACAAATGAAATTTTGTATTTATGTTCCAAAATTTAGACATAATGAAGCTCAGAAGGCTAATTTGTTAAACCTTGTTTATCACATCTAGATGATACATATAATAATTTTTTAAAATGTGTTAGTAAAGCAAAAGCTGGTGCTATTTATCTTGATAATAAATAAGCAGTACAACTCGAAATTCATATTACGAAGCTTTGTCTCTTGGATCTTTTGAATTGCACCCATAAATATCATTGTTGCAGCAATAACTCGTAGTATTTTAGAACTTCAACCCTACACTAAATTATCTCCTCATTTTTAACTTGCCAGATTTTAATGGTGATATTTCTATATGGATTTCCTTAAAGTATTCCTGGATTCTTTCTCTCAAATAGTTCACAATAATCCTAACTTTAAAAAATTACATTATCTAAGTCAGCTTTGAAGGGTCTGCCCTTCAAACTATTTCTTCTATTTCCATTACTTCTGCCGGTTATGCTCAGGCATGGGCTTGTGTTCAGAGAAAATATGGCAATTCAAGAAGTCAAGCAAATCACTATCATGTCAAAATACTTAATTTAAACCTTTGCAAAAAATAATTTCGTGTCTTTAGAAAATTCTTAGAAACAGCTCCACTGCTTTCATAAACTTAAAACTCCCTGACTCTTTGGGATTTATTTCATATACTCAAATCAAGTTCAAATCAAGGGAACGATTTGGGAATATGGATTAAAAAAGGAAATTCCTACTTATGAATATTTTTCAAATTTTATCCACCAAACCAGCTTGGTTCAGGTTCAAGCTGAAAATCTCATCACAAATCTCGGTCAAACTTCTTTGCATTTCAGCTAATTCTCCAAAGTTTCAAGAAATAACAAACAAGTTTTTACGTCAACCGATTTTTCTATTTCAAATAACACTTGTATCCTTTTTGCCAAGAGCAAATAATATAATATAGATACTTCAAGTTCCGTTTTCTTAAACCCGTACAACGATATGAGCGAACAAAGTCTTTTCATTTATATTTGAATTGTTTCGGATCGAAACACTCAGGGATGATTGCTCGTCTACTAATAAATGCAATTATTGTGGAAAGCGACATCATCATACCTTGTAGCGTTTTTCTTTTCGTAGTAGTTACAAATATTCCCAGAATAGTAGGAAGTGAGCTTACAGGATAGTGAGCTGTAAGTGGCTCTAAGGAAGAGAAAATCTAAGGGCAGCACTGCTGGACTGGAACCCTGGACCTCCGTGTTGCTAGTCCAGCGCGCTACCACTGAGCTAATCCCAGTTCTTGGTGATACTTATCATAGAAAATAAAAAAAACTCCTAAACCATGTTTAAAAACAATATACCATGTTTAGAGAAGTTCTAATATTAATTCCTGGAGCAGTTCAATTCGCGGAAAGACTAATGGTACATTTTGTTAAACTTAATTTCGCTCAGGAATGCTTCCGTTGCTCTGGAAAGTGTGTGTGTCTTAAGATTAATCTTAAACTTAAGATTATTAATTATTTAATTCTAAGTAACTAGTTCTAGATTGGAGAATACGCAGTTTGAGAATGCAATACGAGTGCATTAGTAAATAAGTTATTTAAATTATTTATTTACTGCCAAACTGACATCATAATATAGTTGGAAATGAAAGAAAATCGTCTCGAAAATTAAGAATTCAAATATTTATATGTTGGGTAGGAAATTATGTTATAATTTGGTACAAAATAATTATCTATATAATACTCTGCCTCTTTCTAGTAAAACATTAATATTTAAACTTAGAAGTGAACTTTTACATTTAAGTTATAAACCTTTTATTGATAATGAATCTAAAGAACTTATTTTGGTCTGTTCTGTTTGTAATTGCAAGAAAAAGAAGATCTTTATCATTTCCTCCTTGTTTGCCCTAAATATCATGATGTAAGAATGAAAATATTTAAGTAAAGAAAATATGTTGAAATTTTTAAATAGGAAAATTGGTCAGTGTTGGTAAAATACTGTATAAAATAGCTTACGACCTTAGAAATAATAATTTATTCAAAATATAATACTAATATTAATTATTTACTTTGTATTACAATTGGGGCATAAAATATTTTTAGTTTTTCATTTATTTTATTATACATTTATGTTCTAAGATATATTTTGGTTTCTTTTAAGTTAAATTTATAAGACTCACCAGACGGCCTAGGCCAATGAGTCAGTCTTTATGGATTTGTCTGGTAAGTTTTTATAACCTTATAAAACTTATTAATAAAGACTTATCTATCTATTGTAATTTATTCTGTTTTATTTGTATTATATTAATTAATTTTAGATGTTTTGGAAAACCTGCAGTTATTGTTGATGTAGATCCATCCAGCTACTCCCTTACAAGAAACTTAGCTGCCTAGAATGTCTCTGGAAATACTAAATGAAATCTAGACAGCTATGTAGTGTGAACTGCATAACTTCTTTCCCTGGCATTTATAAAACAGTATGTATGTATACCGAAGATCTCACTGGGCAATTCATATGTGTTTTATTTCGAGCAAATTTTATTTGCAGATTTATTTAATGTAAAATACAGTATTACGGAAGTCAGTAAATTATGCTGGTAAATTTTATCGGAATTCTAGCAATACATTTTAATGTGCCTTAAATATTTTATTGGTGGTAGAATCGTACATTGTACTGAAAATACAATTTAGAAGAAAGTTTAACGTTGATGCTCCATCAATTTTCTTGGAAAAATATTTTGAATCAAAGTGATAATCCTATCCTGTAATGTGTTCTACGTATTTCTGGAAGATATTATAAATAATATAGATGATAATTCTGCCACTCATATTGTAATAAGTTAACTATATCTTACAAGTTTTAAATTTGAATATTACCTTAACTTAAGGCCGCTCTTTTTTTTTTTTTTAAGGCTTTGTAGCACAAAAGACATACCTAGGTGGTGGGTTACAGTTACCTCGATTGATTACGATTAGAAGAAAAAGAAATTTCCTTTTCTCCCACTCTTCCGGGATGGAGGAAGAATAAATATGATGATAACGGTTTTAAGGAGTGGACGATCAAATTTAAGGTTAAAGAAAGAGAGGAATCAGTAAATATGAAAATTATAAAGTTTAGTAAGCACTATAAAGAACTATTCAAGAGCCCAGCCTTCTGGTCATATATCTAAAATCTTTACATTTCAATTTTTCATTTCTTTTTTTAATATTTTTTTTTGTGTAATTTATTTTTATTATTTACAATCTGCAAACGCTAATGCAATGTAATCTGCAAACGTAAATTGGATGTTTGCGGCTAAATTATCTTGAGTGGCTTAAGGAAAGTGGCCTGGGCCATTCGCCTTTGGCATGAGGTTATTCCTTTGACTCGATCAGGAGGTCTTTTGGCCAACGTCTGGGAATTTCACAGGTTTGGTCAGGGAGGACATGTTAGTAACGTGTGGATTGATGTGTGCTTAGATTGACGTGTGGAATCTTGTGTAGAGTTGTTCAGTCAGTGGAATCTTAGGCTGGTGTGTAGCATTGATGGAATCTTAGGCTGGTGTGTAGCATTGTGTTAGTGATATACATAGTAGGAACATTGTGTGATGTACTTAAAATCTTGCTTTGAATAACTTGCATCTGTTCGTGTGTGTTGGTTTAGTGGTCCCCCAGAGCTGGAGACCGTATGTCCAAATTGGTCTTATAATAGATTTGTAAATGTGAAGTTTGTTTCCCATGTCTAATTTAGATCGTTTGTCGAATAAGCGTTTGACAAGATAATACGTAGTTTCAATGATGTCGAGTTTTCGTTACATGAGTGTTGCATGTTAGGCGTCTGTCTTGGAATAGTCCAAGTTGTCAAATATCCTTCTCGTGAGGTAGTGTGTGTTGTTAAGGTATACAGTCGGACAGTTTAATCGTCTTAGAGTAAATGTTATGTTAAATTTTGTTTCATTAATTTTGATTATCCACAGTTTGAGACTTAGATGGTCCTGTATATTTGAGGATGCTGTAGTGGCCTCTTTGTCAGTTGAAAGTATTGCTATGTCGACTGCATAGGTGGCTAGTAGTGGGTCAGTTGATGTAGGAATGTACTGAGAGAATATAGCATCGCTCCAAAAAAGCTGCCCTGAGATACTCCTGCCTTTATGGCAACAATGCAGAATATTTATCGACAATTCTCACGGAAAAAAATCTGTTTGAAAGATAACTTTTCCGAACCCGGTAGTGTCATCAAACAGAATTTGCTTTAATATGAATAGCAGACCTTTACGCCAAATTTTGTCGAAGTCCTGACTGATATCGAGAAACACACCCTAATCTAGAAAAGAAGATATTCCGTCGACCAGTCTGAATGGAAGAATGTTATGTCTTGAAGCGAAACTGATATGTGGATATTATGTTTTCTAGTTGAGGTTGTATGTCAGTAGGCGTTCGAAACTTTTAGAAAGTACAGGGAGAAGACTGATAGGTTTCTATTGGTCTAGGTTGAATTAGTTTGTTTGGTTTCGGTACCATAGTTATTACCAAAATTCCCATTGTATTGGGAAGTGTGTCAGTCTTAGAATAGAATTTTGTATATTAGCAATGAAGATTATTGCTTTCTGTGAAAGTTGATGTAATATTTTCTTAGTTGATGTAAGAATGAAATATTATGTACGCGGAACCTTTAATACGTTGATGCTATTTTAGATGAGAAATTTACCATTAAAGAATTTGGATTGTTATTGCGCAGGGCGTGGGATGGCAGGGCGCCCGGGTTGAATAGGGTTCCTTATGAGTTTTTTAAAAATGCTTCACAAAATTTCCTGTTGAA
The DNA here is from genome assembly GCA_011037195.1 of Triatoma infestans. Lineage (NCBI taxonomy): Eukaryota > Metazoa > Arthropoda > Insecta > Hemiptera > Reduviidae > Triatoma > Triatoma infestans. The sequence goes on along the minus strand of JAAEAF010014811.1, from coordinate 55,136 downwards.
CTTACTTAAAGTTTTATATTTTCGATTCTAGAATCTTATACCCTCAAATTTTAAGGATTTTTTGTTGTATCCGCTGCTTAAGAAGGAAGACTTTTTAAACTAGGGACACATTGTAGAGATTGGCCTTTATTGATGCAGAAGCTAAATTGTGCTCAGGTCACGTTTTATTGTTAGTTGGATCCGACGATTTGTTGCAAGTTCCTGGTAACCACGAGGAAAGGCTTTTCTTTGGGCAGCTGATATGTATAATATTTCCGCGCGTAGATGGCCTTTTTGTAGTATTTCATGCCATTTACAGTAGCATTACAACTGAAATTATTTTCAGTTTTTACTTTTAATACTTCTACCAACTGTTTGTAGTTAACCTGTTCTTTTAGAAATAGTGAAGGAATTGAATTTATATTCTCTGTAATTGACTAAGTACTTCAAATTTAACTTGAGTATTTACATGTGAGGCTGTAGGGACATATAAAATTCTCCAATAATTAAGCATATGACCTGAAAATATTAGGTGTAGAATACTTTTTTGGACTTATTTTAATTAAACCACATCCATTACGAAGAAAGGTTTATTGTAACAATGACACTTGAATTGGGGGGGGGGGATTCTAGGGGAGGACACCCTGAAATTAAAATCATCGTTCCTCTCCGGGGGTGGTGACAGCTTCACTCCGCAAAAATTTTGTATTGTTTCGAAGCCACAATGAAATAAAACTAGAGCTAAGGAAAAATGGGAAACGACTCCTAATTTGGAAAAGGAAAAACGAAATGAAACTTGGGACGTAGAACATCCGTTTCCTGTTCGACCTAGAGCGATGCAGCTCCTAATCCAAGAATTAAAAAAATTAGTTTGGATATTCTAGCCATACAGGAAATGAGGTGGACGGTTACTGGTATTATGGAAGAAAGGGATTGCGCAAGGTTGTTTTAGTTACTACTTTCTCTATTTTAATACATATAGTGTTATTTTCTTACTACATTTAAAGATCAACAGAACTGGCATAATGTAGGAGAAAACTGACGAACATCGAGTACCTTGGACACGAGACTTACGTGGACTCCTCATATAACTCTAAAGCTGCGGCAAGTTTATCAAACTCTCAGACAGCTCTATCCACTCATAAACAGACGTACACCACTGAGACCACAAAAGAAAAGACTTCTCTTCTCCTCTATACTTCGACGCTACGCCAGCTCTGTATGGATAGGAGCTAACAAGACTGCTCTAAACAAATTACAGATCTTCCAAAACAAAGCCCTGCATATCGCCCTGGGAGCACCATGGTTCATACGGAACGAACAGCTTCATAGAGAACTACAATTACCATTCTTGAAAGAATTCATGGACAAGGCAACACAAACATTTTTAGACAACTTATCCAATATAGAAGCTGAGATAGACCACAGACTTGGACTGACAACAGCATAACGAAGACTGAAACCAAAACTGCCACAAGACATTCCACAAAGAGCTAATTATAATAAAAAAATATTGGGTATAATTTTATTGTGTTATAATATGTATTGTATTATATTTGTAATATTGTAAGGCAGAAATAAGCTGCCGGCCAATAAAAATGTTTTTTCTTTTTCTTTTTACTAGATTAACATCGACTGATACTTGATTCATTTCTAAATAATTTGTTATGTATCTTCATTTTCTCTATTATTCCTTAATTATTTATTTTCTTTATCTGTCCTAAAGTCACCATTCTAATGGTAGCAATTCTCGAAAAATTGAATGCTTTAAGCAAATATATTAATGACATGAAAAATAACATAACATCTTATGAAATTCAAAATACTGCTATACTAGTGGACAGTAAAAAAGAAATATGTAAATCTAAAGCGCATATATCAAAAAAAATCAATAGCATAAGAGTAGAAGTTAAAAAATTCCAGTCATCAATATCAAATTTAAAATTCGAAGTTAAAGGTTGTAGCAAAAAAAAAAAAAAAGGATACACTTAATGCCGATGTGATTAACTTTAAAGTAGGGATAAGAGGAGAACAAATATTATTTTTTATAATCTTGTAGAAGTAGTCAGCGATTCTTATTTTGAGAGTCTGGAAGATACAGAAAAGAAAATATTGAAATTGTTAACAATACAATGATTGTAAATTTATTGGCACCCTAAATAGATGATTTATCTATATCTGGCAAAAAATCAGGTGAGATACCTCCTAAATTAAAAGAAATTCGAATTAGTCGATGCTCTAAATATGGCAGGATACTGTGGTAGAAAAAACAAATTTTCCAAGTTTTACAATGCAACTTTGTAAGGGTAATTGTAAGTATAATTGTAATTGTAAATGTGCAAGTCGAAACCATTCAGCTAAATCATAGTTTAGCATCATACCCATAGAAATTAAAGATTTGAGAAATAAGAAATCTATTGTATTTGTATGGATAGTATTTCTCTTTCAAAATTCCTAGGATAATGTACATAGAACAATGCTGGTTCGCTTGTTTACTTCTTTAGTTGGGAACGAAAGAACATAAAATTAATCAGTCCCGACCTCTGTAGGTTGTTTCTTTGCTATAACCTTCCAAGGAAAATTAACCTGATCAAAATGGTGAGTAGTGCGGTTGAAGTTTATTCGTATATGATTGTGTAGTACCTTCATTAGGAAAATGTAAATTACATACTTTCCAGAGATTTACTTCTCTCATAATTACCTTTGTTTTCAACTAATTAAGAGAGAGATTTTTTAATAAGGTTGTTCCTGATGTGAAATTTCATTGGAATAACCATTTAATGCCTGGACTCACTTTCCAGGATGAAAGTTTTCTTACGTTACATTTAGTTGTGAGTACCAAACTATTTTGAACTAGCACTAGTTTATGATATATTGAAGTAAGATTTGGAAACTTTATCCCCTCGAGATTTATGTACTTTAATGAAATTATCGAAAGAAGAATTTCATAAAAGGAATTTGTAATTCTTTATATCAAACAGAACTTGTTAATAAATTACCACTATCCATTGTTGAACGTTAACACATTATCATCACTAAAGTGATACCTAGATTTTTTTTCACGAAACTATCATTGTTACTAGCGTTGTTCTTTTCGTTTTCTTGATTATTTCTTTCGTTTTCTTTGATTTCTTAATTTTTTCTGCAAGAAATTTTTTTTTTCATTTTAATTATGATGTATTTCAGACAAGTGAAATGATTCTAGATTAAATATAAGTAATTTCTTCAAATAAAATCAGCTAATTGTTGGTATCAATTAATCTTGTAACAACCAGTTTTTCATGAATCTTAGTTATTATTTATAGCTGCATATTTATATTGTGTTTTTCTAATAATACCTACCAGATAGGGGATAGAAGAGCAGTTTTAAGAACTTTAGATATTTTCACTATTATAGCATGTTTCTTTTCTTTCATTCTGACCAGTTTCGTATTTACGTTCAGTGCCAGACTTGTTAAAGTTTCTGTAAAACTTAAATCTGGAAGGCAGGTCTCTCTATATAATTTTACGAACTCAGAAGATGAAGGAATTTATGAAACTGAACGGGATTAAAGAATAAAAAGGAGCTTGCTTTTGACGGATACAATCGCAGATTTTTATCCAACCTTATGGAACCAATAATATTCTACGATTCTAAGAATTGATTTGAATCAAACAGTTTTCTGCATGTTCTGTTGTATGAAAACATTGTTCACAATTTTGCACTTATTAAAAAGGTTATTTATTTATTCATTTATTTCTTTGTGGTTTATAACCGATCTGAAATACTTCTTGTATTTAGGACTTTATTTAATCTTAACATATTAAAAGTTTCATCTCTAAAGATACATTACTTTGACTATTTTTTCTTTTTTTTTAATTCCAGGCCTGCTGATCAACGCTAACAGTTATCTGTAAACAGGGCCAAAAAAAAACGTACTCGACCGATGAAGTGACTGATATAAAAGAATGTAAAAAGATATTAAGAACTAAGAACAATGTTTTGGTCTGTTTTATCAATAAGGCATTATAAGTATTTTCAAAGAAGCGGCAGAGATTATTCGTGGTCAGGGAACAATGCAAATTCTAGAATGCACTGGGTTAGTCTTAAATTGCTTTATAGCCATTACTGAAAAATAAAATAAGTATAGATTCGGAAATTTTCAACTGGTGCAACTGCTTTTTTTTTTTTATATATGTTTGGATCCGGACACAATCTTTAAGTTATTTTTTAAGTTTTTCTGTCGCGATCAAAACTACCTAAAACAGTGAGTGCAGTAGAGAAACTGATCCTATGAATCTCATTTGGATGCCTCCAAATCTTCCAGAAATATATTTGTGGCGCGTTTCCGAACGACCACTGATCACGACTATTTTCGAAATTTAAAGATTATTACAGGTGCGGCAAAATCCACCGTAGAGCCATGGAAGCACAAACATATACAGAACCACTAGCTATTAAAAGAACGGCAAAGACGATTCGGCTGGTTGAAAAGTGTGTGGAAGCTGCCTGCCTCCCATTGGTAGTCATACATCGCTGCGATAGAAAGACTATCATCACAAACCACCCTGTTACCAAAGGCAAATGACCTGAAAGAAAAGTATAACTTACTTTGGTAAAAGGGAAAATTGCTGTATGCCCTGTATAGAAGAGCAGTTTTAAGAACTTTAGATATTTTGACCATTATAGCATGCTTCTTTTCTTTCATTCAGACCAGTTTCGTATTTACCTTCTGTGCCTGAATTGTTAAAGTTTCTGTAAAACTTAAATCTGGAAAGCAGGTCTCTCTATACAATCTTAGGAACTCTGAAGATGAAGGAAATTATGAAACTGATCGGGATTAAAGAATAAAAAAGGGCTTGCTTTTGACGGATACAATCGCAGATTAAAATGTTAGGCATCCGACATGGTCCTATCCATTGGTATAGGCGATAAGAAGTAAAACGTGCTCCCAAAGGAGTTGAAGCAGTTCTTTCTTGAGATGAAGGCAGAGAGGTATCCTTAGGAATTATGGGTGCACATTTATACTGATGCCTTTTGGATTGTCAGCCTTATTTCAACCGCAGGTGCTGGTTTCAGTTGTACTGGAATATTGGAAGGCAATTTGTCATTGGGAAGAAGGTCCACAAATTTTGAGGCTAAAATTACCGCTGCATTGGAGGCAGCAATAAAGTTCGGCAGCAAATGCCTCAATAAGAAGCAAGTCGTGTTCTTCGTGGACTCCCAAGCCGTCTCACTCGCCCTGGCCTCTAGTAGTGCGGATGGATGTGGTTTAGTTAACACTATAAGAAAAGTATTAAATCAGTTAATATTAGAAGGATGGATCGGTTTTCTCCAATGGTTGCCTAGGCACTGCGACATTCTGGGCAATAAGTCAGGCTAGCAAAGCAAGGTTGTTTGCTTCTGCAGCCTGAAGTCCCAGTAACATTTTAACGATTACATAAAATGAATTAAAAGATAGAAATCGTTTGGAAAAATAAAGCTACAGGAAGAAGAATAAAGCTACATGGAGAATTTATTACAAGCCCCAATTCCCCATGACCTTTTATACAGAAGGACTACTGGCTCTGACTGGCTACTGGGCACGACTACCTGCAAGCCCACCTCCTCCGAATAGGAGCTATGTGACAGCGGTGCGGAAGTGGTTGCTGCCTACCTAATGGCTTGTGCCGGATGATGAAGGTTTTTCACACTGGAAACGAAAATCGAACATATATTGGACTGCCCGAATGAAAATGGAAACAATCCCTTCAGAGTATGCATAGGAAAAAAAAATTATTTTACAAAGATCCAGGGGTCGGTATATGCATTTTGTGTCTGATTCCAATTAGATTCATGTCCTGCCTTGACGGCAGCTGATCATGAATTAGATTCATGTCAGAAATTTACGGCGGGAGTTGCTTATGGAAAGCAGCTTTTTATTGGGCTGCTAGGGGGTTAGCACAACCGCGTAGAAAAAAATCTTGTGAACTTTTTTTTTTTGACCGTTGTATTCATTGTTATAGACACGAAAAAAATGCTCTCAGATTTTCTTTGCCAATTCAGAATCTATTGCTTTCTATAGACAGATATATACTTTTTTTCTTTTCTAAACACTTTAACTTGAATCGGTTACAGTTACATACATCCGGATGTTAGAGTTGATTTAAAATGGTGTAAGCATGTTTATGATTGGTACGATACCTTTGTTACAACATCTTACTATTATAAGAAAAAACATTTATATTTGTATGGCGATTCTAACGTTGGTAAAAGTACTGTTATACATGGTTTGATCCGTGGGTTGCATTCACTAATATTTTATGGACCGTCTAATAGAGTATCATATCCTTTTGATATGCTTTAAAGAACCCATAAGCTAATTTTGTTGGAGGAGTTTAATGTAAATGATTAGGATCTTGATTTTATTAAAAAAAATACTGTTATTACTATTAACCGAAAATATTGTGATAATAGAAAATACCAAAACCAGCTTCCCATTATTATACTATCAAACTACCGCCACTAGATTCGCTTGAGTTTTTAAATCATGTTACAGTTGGTCATGCGGATATTGCTATTTTTCAGGATTCACTAGACGGCCCTTATATTACTACACTGATGCCGTATTTGTACCGACGTCGCCGGCAAGTTCGGAGGTATTATCGTCCCCGATTCGTCCGTCTACGTCGAGATACTAAGATTCATACAAGTTTGTGTTCTTCTTCGCGCAGTGTAGCTCGTGCTAGTGGTTGTGACCAGGATCATCACCATTTTAAATGCTAATTCAGTTATGTGTGACACCCCTATAGTTTTTATTTACACATCTTTATTTATTAGGTTTCAATTATGTCTAAGAATCTTTTGTTTATTTGGATCATAATAACAATTTGCCCTGTTGTAACTTTGAGAAACAAATAATTATGCAAGAAGTTAAAAATTCCAACAGAGGTGCCTTTTACATTGATGGAGGACACTCCAAAGATGGTGAGTTCCATGTATGACAGAAAGGAAACAGCAACTTCTATAGTTAAGTTTTGTGAGAGATCCAAGCATTCCTTGGAAGCAAGATGATAGCCTAGAAAATAATGTGATACATCTATCAAATTTATAGGTAAGATTTTATCTACTATAATTTAGTTTAAATTATTTAGAACCCTTACTAATCCAGTTATGTTTAAGCCTCAGATTATTCCTTAAAATCATACGTGGGTCAGTATGAGTTGAGTTTATAAAAATATTGTGTAAACTGATTGTTGAAAAGAAAGTCATTTGAAATTATAATAAAAATTATAATTAATATGTTATAGTTAGTTTGAAAATTAAGCTCAAATATTGTTACAAATAAACATATATGGCCAGTTAACATATATTATTTAATCAGCTTGTTAAAATAATTAATATGTGCCGTCTCTATAGAAATTTATTATAAAGAAACCCCAAATAAATAAGCTTACATAAATAGTTGCTCTTATTTTGTTGATTTTTTTCCTGAAATTCATAACTTTGAGATAAACATTTAAAGTTCCCGAACAAGATTTGTTGATGAATTATTCATCAACATTTATTTTTTTATTTCATAGATATTTTTTCTTTACAGAGTCTTCTGACACTGGTAAGAAAAGAAATTCGACCACTTCTTTATAGTGTTCTATGCACCTTGGCGTGCATTCTGTAAACAGCTGTAACCTGAATATTCAAAAGCTGCTACTACTACATTGAAAGGTAAAGCCGTATTGGCTGCCTATAGTTGTAAATCGGCCACAATGCATTCAGCATTACTGGTTTTCCAACATTTCAAGTAATTATGTTTATTTTAATTACAATTACAATAAGCTTAACCGTGCTGATTTTTGTTTTCTTTTACTGGTGATCCACTCAACTTCGAAAATTCTTTGATAAATGATAAAAGTGGCATTTAAGGAAAATTATCTTCGGTAAAAGAACTGGACTAACAAAGCGGAGCTCTGGGGCTCGAGCCCAGCAGTGGTGCCTTTAGATATTCTCTTTCTAGAAGCTTTTATAGCTCAGTGTCCGGTGATGGACAGTGTTGAAAAGTGTAGAGTAGATCCCCATTCAGAGCGCAATCTCTTAAGTTTTTTTTTTTTTTAAACTATTATCAATCACACCATATGTTATGCTGAATATGATATTTCCGTTTTTTTAAATATACGTAGCTGAAATTAGTGGCATATGCCATATAAATTGCAAAATAATTAAAAAAATGGAAATAACATAAAAAGCCTATTGTTATATATGTTATATATTTAGAGCTTCGTCTCCCCACCGCCTTTGGCCACCCCTACGTTTCCCCTTCATCTCTCACCAACCTATCCCGAGGGATTCAACGATCCAGCGATTGATTCCTGGTGTCTAATCCACAAGATATATACCCAAAAATATCTGGGTGGAAAGTTATTTTCTCAATTGTTCGAAAGACGCATAGTTTTTTTTTTTTTTTTGCTCATTTAGAATTTTTTTTTTAAACCATCTAAATTTTTTAATAAAACTTTAATCAAAAACTTAAGAAGTCTGTATTAAGTTCATAAATATTGACATTCGATAAAAGTATGGATTCATCTTGAGATTCTGCTTCTAAGTTTAGTGTGTCCAATTTCCTCTTCTCATCTAACTTGTGAGAAAAGATACTTTTCTTTACTGTCAAGCCTACGATCACATGTATCATTGAAGACATCAATTTACCATGTTTTTGATGTGATACTAGATATTAAATTGAATTCCAAAGTATTTTTGTAAAAGTTGTACGGTTTTCAAGGCAAGTGAAAAGGTAATCAAAGGCATCGTGGTTTTGTATGATGGCAATATGTATTCAGAGGACATTCTGTTCTTTTGATCAAAGAAATTCAGCGATGTAACTACCCTGAAAAAGATACTATGCATATAGCTATAATATTTATCTGATTTGCATTTCGACTCAAACATCCTATACTCTAAGGCAGCGGTTCTTAACCTTTTTAGTGGTCAGCACCCCCTTGAAGCTGAAAATAAGCTCTTGCACCCCCTTAAAAAATGGTGTGTATTTTTTATTTAAGAATGTGTGTTTATTTACTATGTATATTACTACATAACATAAAAGACAATATTTAAATTTTAATGGCTAGGTTGTTGATGTTTATTCATAATAATTCTGTTAAAAACGAGGCTCTTTTTTGAAAGAGCCACGCGTACGTGATCAGTTGTATTTAAGCGATTTCTGTCTTCTGTTTTGATGAGCAAAAGTGATGAAAATCCCATTTCACAAAGCTAGGTGGTGGCAAATGCTAAAAGTGTCTCTAGTGCTGCTTTCGCCAGTAGTGGATAAGAAAACTCCGCAATAGAAAAAATTTGATGACTTATCACAGACTGCCACTGTATCAGATTTGGTAGGAAGATTAAACATGTTGCGCGCCAAGATCCAAATAAAAGATACTTAACAGTGCTGTCTATAGACTTTGTGGAAAACTAGAGATTGTAGAAGTGAGACAGTAGATAGTGAAGAAGTGGGGGTGCCGTGTTGCTGGGTACCACGGTTTATAGAGAACACGGTCGCCTAGTTCGTATTTTGTTTTTCACATTTTTGAACTTTCTCGCACCCCTGTAAATGCTCTCACGCACCCACAGGGGTGCACGCACCACAGGTTAAGAACCTTTGCTCTAAGGGGTATAACCGTTACATTTGGGAATCCCTGGAGTAGATTTTTAAGATATCCTTGAGTCCCACGTGATGTAATAGTTATAGTGCTTTGTAGATAACAACTTTCACAAAGGCAAAATGTACAATTGCGGGGCTAGATATACAATTTGGATTATAAGCGCCTTCAAGAGAGAAAAAGAAAAGCGGTTCATGCGAAACTCAAATTGTGCAGAAATTATGATAGAAGGAAAAAAAAAATGTGGTTGATGTTGCTTAAATGTGGGTTTTCATTATGTAAATTTTCCCCATCACGCTTCTTGGATAAGTTAAGATGGACGATTATTCAAATTTGACGAAAAGCAAAAATTTTTTAATAGTAACGAAAATGTAAAGAACAATAAAAATACCGTCTCATTTTCAAAGTAAGTTAAAATAACAGATTCGAGTTTACGATCACAACACCATACAAATAGTAGATATAGATAGAAATGTTCTAAAAATGAAAATTAACGAAGCCTACCTTAAACATAAATATATGCTACAAATAGAGTGTGAATTCCAGAAAGGAGATTGCGGTATTTTTACATTTGGACAAGGACAAAGAAATCATAGTTTATATTGTTTTACACTAATAATTCTATACCACGCCCTGTATATACGGAACCTACATATTTTTATATTAAATATTTAAATTCATATCAAATCCCATTGGATAATTTAAAATTTAATTCATTCAACTACAAAAAAAAGTTTTTATTTGTAAATTTGAAGAATACCCTCTTAGAGCTTCCGTTCTTAAAGAAGTTTTATTCTATTTTAAGGTCCTCTGAGTGCGTAACATTTATTTTCTTTCTTTCTCCCTCAGTGTGTATATGGAGCAACTTAAAAAGGAAAAAATTGCAGGCGACTTTCCATTCAGGTCTAACGAGTTAAATCCGACAGTAAGATTTCGGTTAACAGGAACTTTCTTTGTATTCCTTTTAAAATTTGTAAATTTTTTCAATTTGGATATGAATACCACAGCAGACATTTAAGTTGTATCACTTTTATTTAAATCATTTTTGTGGGGAAAAGTTTTTAGAGGGTTCTGTGGGTCACAGGATGGATTGAAGTTTCCCTCTACTACAGTGTCATTTCTCTAAGATACGGTTCTAGTATAACTATATAATGTTGAGGAAAAATAAATTTGTTTCCAAATTTCCGAGATTGAAGAAAAATATTTTCAGGAAGTGCGGATTTTACAGAATAGTTCAAAGTTGATATTCAATTCATTATCACTAGAAAAAACCGCTAGGAATCTTCTAGACAGAAGCAGTTTAACAGAAGTATAATATTACTATTTATTTCTTTTTGTTTTTTGGTTTTCCGTTTTTCTTTAAAAGACTTAGAAGGATTTCTTTTTCCTATCACTTTAAATGCAATTAAAAAAAACCTTTCCCATTTATTTCAAATAATTGTTCGAGAAGATTATTTTTAGGCTATAGGAGGAGGGGAGATGTTAACTTTTGGTGTTCCGCTAAACAGTGCTACTTTCTATATCGTTGCCTCCCTCTTTAGAGGGTCCTATTAATTGTAATAGTTTATTATTGATTGTTTATAATGACCTCACAAGTGAATTGAATACTAAACTTCAAAAAGCCCTCAATTCATGTATTAGATTTATTTTTAATCTTAGGAAAGATGAGCACATAACTCCCGTCACCTTCTATCTCTTCGTTGGTTGAACAGCGAAAATAGGAGAAAGTATTTTTTGGGTAAGATGTTCTATGTTCTCCTTAGCACTAGGGTCCCCTCGTACCTTGCCAGTTCGCTTGTTTTCAAGTTTAATGTTAAAAAAAACGATTTACCAGAACTGACTTGACAGAATTAGTTATACCGGTGTTTCGCACCACTACTTATCAGAGATCTTTTGTTATTGTGGGCAGTAAATTTTGGAATTCTATACCAGTATCAATTAAAACATCAAAAACTTTATCAGCTTTCAAAAGTAAATTATATGATCACTTATTTCATACTCAGCAGTCTTGTTAATTGATTTTTAATTTTCTTTCCATATTATATAGTATTTAAATTATTATTTTTTCATTTTTTCTATATTTTTGTTGCTCTGTTCTTAATTTAATTTAATATTTTTTGAAGTGTACAATACAACATTAGATTTTATTGAAATAACATTGTAAGTTGTCCTTAAGGGAATCATTCCCAGGGCATAAATAAATTTTCTTTCTTTCTTCTTAATCATAATAAATTGTTGTGCCCCTATTGAATTTTTTTTAACAGTTTGTATAAGTACTATTCTTATATTGGATTTAATACAATTATATTATGGATACAATTAATTTAATGGATTACAAAACAATGTTCCACATTTTGTAAAGTTCTTAACAGAAAAATATAGTCTTTATATATTATATTGATTGTAATAGTCTAAAGATGTGTACATTTAAAATAATCTTAAACAAATGCAAAAACAAACAAATATTTTAAGACAGCATAACAACTCACAAACAGTCTTAACTTATAAATACTATCCTTACAACTCATTTAATGGCTTTCAAAACAATATTATATATTTTGTATATTATTAACGGACAAAATTAAATATTCCTTATGATAGAACATCAAACACATTTAAATTAATCTAAAAAATACAAAATACAAAATAGTACATAAACAAAATACTATTTTAGTGTGTTGGGTGAGCTTGTTTTTCTCCACATATCATTTCAAGCCAAGATATGGCTTAAAAAAGTTGTTTGACCTTAAAAAAATATTTCTGATAAAAGCTGCACGCTTCCCATGAGATTGTCTCCCCCCCCCCCCTAGAGGGCCATGCTCCACATTTTGGAAAACATTGCGATAAGGTAAGACCTAAAAATTGAAAAAAAAAAGAAAAAAAAATGTTAAAACATTGTTCAAGGTTATCAAGTTTTAGGTGTATCACCATCTTAAAAATGTATGCAAAAGTGTGTTTCATAGTTAACTATGAAACAGTTTCAATGTTTAGTCGTAGCACAAAATGATCTAAGAAATGGATGTAACAACCACTTATGAATATAAAAAAATTTAAATCAACATTATATTCTAACACAATGTCTCAAGTAGTACAAAAAAATTGAATTTATATTACCTAGGAAAATGTAAAATTTCTGTATGAGGATAAAACCTCATAACGTGGGTAGGTTTTATATTTACAAAATTTGTTAGTTTTAAGTTGGCATTGGAACAAATTTTTACCCCTCTCATTCACATAAAAAGTGAAAACATTTATCAGGTATTTAATAGTTGATAATCTTACCTTAATGATTTAATTTTTTGTTATGTTTTTTTAAGGTTGTTCAGCATATAACGAACTGATGAAAGATTTTGCAAAAGCTTCGAAGAGTTTGGATTCAAGTATGAGCATTAGCTGGTTGTGATTGCAAAGAGAATGAAAAATCAATTGTGTACAGGATAAAATTTACAAATAGAGCTGTTTAAAAATATTCCAAAAATGGCCAGTACATTAGTGATTGTAAAGGAAATCTTACAAAACTTGAGATAGAATCCTTTATACATTCCTTAATACTAAAGATTGAATTGTAACTAGTAAATATTTAAAATAATTGAATAGGGAATAATGATATATTTGGGGAATATACAAAGTCTTGATTTAAAAGTATAATAAATAATAATTATATAGATATAAATAAACTAAAAAAGTTTCTCTGATAAGTATTTCACAAAGATATTTAAAAATTAATTTTGGGTTATCTGTGCTAGGCTTGTAACATTTAAGTCTTCCAAGGAAGAAAGGAAATTTCACTCTTTCCAAAATAAATAAATAAATATAAAAAGATAAGAAGACTTGTATTAATATTATTTTAGATATAAATAATACAAATTGATCTGGTGATTCAGACAATAAATAACAATTGCTAAAACGCTTTAGTTGTATAAATGTTCTGTTTATCAAAATAAATGGAATATATGCTGTCCTCTTTAAAGATATTGCAGATTGCTCTCATTTAATTTTAGTATAATGCATTCATCTTTGATATTCAGAATAAGGGTTGCTTTTGTTTTTTACAAAAATATTGTCCCTTCAGGTTTCAAAATATAAGTGCTGTCACTTGATTTAAAATGTAATTTATTCAAAGAAAAGAATTTATTTACCAGTCCTGGCTGGAAAATCAATGTTATTTTTCAAATCGTATGTATTTAAATGAATAAGTTAGGCAGACATATTTATGGGATCAAGAATTTTCAGATAACATCCTCTGATAATTTTGTAATTTGGGAAAATGCCTGACAAAATACAATTGGTATTAATTAAATAAAATTCAGGCAGCTGTAACTATCTATTTTAAGATGCATTAGAAAAGTTACCGGAAACTTGCTGTATTGTAATAATAAATAGAGATTATAAAACAATTGTTATGTTGGAAACTAACTATGCCAATCTCTATTACTGTAGTTTGTTAATTATTCAAAGTAATTAAATGCCTTTATTGTGATACACTATTATCATTAATAAATTTATTTTCATATTATGTGTTTGTATTTTATTTACATAAACAGAATAAAGCTACTGGAATCTGCCCTTTATTTAACCAAGACGAAATTATAGAGCATCACATTCTGGATATTTGCCCCTTCCTCCAAGACATTCGCATTAATTCAGTTTTACTTTTCACGCTTTAAGATAAAGCTAATATGTATTTGGCTGCAAGAGGCAAAATGCTGGTAACACCACCGATGGGCATTTAAAAAACAATAATAAAATAATAAGAATAAGCTTTTATTTAGGCAATTATTATTGTAGTTAAATATAATTTATTTAATAAATAAATTAATATATAATCAAAATATATATATTTATTTGTTATAGTTTAGTATAATTACTTGTTCGGCAATTATTTACTCTAATCTTTTAAAGCTGGGATACATGTGAGAGTTTTCTACTCTCACAGAGTGTTTGCGAGAGCTAGCTCTCCGGCACTATCCGGCTGCCCTTTGATAGTTGCTCCTTCCGAGAAGTTGTCTTTTCGTGTAAACGAGAAGCCCCAGTCTTAGAGAGCATCTTGTCACTATGCCCCAACAAACCCGCAAGGGGTATCTGTTGCATGCAGTTACTTGGGGAGTAGCGACCCCACGGGTTACCACAGCTCAGTACTCCATGCACTTCATCAGAACAGTACACAATACACTTAAACTACATACACTCTACACTTTACAGACAAGGACATACACAGTACACAATAAATTTTGGTCTGGAAGCCTGTCTCTTAAAAGTTCTGATCGCATTTCTCCATATTTGCAAGTGTTAATCAATTTTCTTAACTGACATAAGTATTACTCGATTTTTTTTACTAGGTTTTCGGTCACTCAGGGCGGCGACACAAATATGTCCTCTTCATATATTATGTTTCTTTGATTTTGTAAATATTTATCAAATACTAATATAATGTTTCCTATGTCTGTTCTTCCTTTGGCTAGTAAATCTAAATTAAGGAATATCTGTGAACATTCTTTACCATATAAGATTGGCAAAGACTTTCTGTGATCTCACACGTACAATTGAAAACTGTGAAAATTGTTGTTTAAAGAAATTCCACCTCTCCTAATGTATCATTATGAGATCTCGGAGGAGGCAATTGGATTGGCTGGAATACCAAAGCATATTCAAAGCTCCCTCTATATTAGCCTCATCATGCTTTATCTTTGGATTTAATTCTCTTCGTTTTTGACTTACTCCTAGTAAGAGGAAGTATTGTAATCGTGTCAAATTTTCGATATCGAGTTTTCACCGGAAATATCCGTTTTGAGGTCCCCTGAGTCCAAAAAAGTGGTTTTTAGCAAATGCTTCAGTGTGTGTGTGTGTGTGTGTGTGTGTGTGTGTGTATGTGTGTATGTATGTATGTATGTGAACAGCATAACTCAAAAACGAAAAACCGTAGGAAGTTGAAACTATATTCCATTTAGGTGTCACCATGGGATCTGACAGTGCGTTATCAGTCCTACTAATTCCTCCACCATAAGTACCACTTTACTAGTTTTTTTTATTACGTTTTTGCAATTTTCTCAAAAATGGCTCTGACGATTTGCTTCAAACTTGGTATATCAACTACACATACCAAGAGCTACAATTTTATTTGAAACATTTCCCCGGGAAAAATTCATTTAAGGGCACTTTTGAGGGAGGGGTCGGGTTAGATTTTACTCTAAAGTGCTATTTCAGTAATTAAGAATTCTGTCATCTAAATAATATTAATTAGTATTAAATGTGTTGTTGAAATGGCGAGTTTGAAAAAAATCGGATGACCAGAAGTCATCCTTTTTTTACTGAAATGTAATTTACAGATTTCTGGTATTTTTTTTTATTTTCCTACAATTTTCACAAAAATGGCTCTGACGTTTTTCTTTAAACACGAAATGTGGACTTACACATTATAAAGGGCTACAACTTTTATTTGAAACATTTTTCCTGGTAAAGTCATTTAAGGGGGCTTTTGATGGGGGGTGGCGTGGGGTTATGTTTTTCTTTAAAGTGCTCTCATAGTTGATAATACAATTCTACCATCCAAACAAAATTCTGAGTTTCAAGAAAATTAGTACACCGGAAGTGCGTTTTTACTAAACTTTTTTTCAGTTTTCGTCGAACTCCAAGGAATTTCATCAAATTTGGTACCTAAACTCTAAAATTTGTCAATTACGCTAGAGAAACTTTTTCAAGAGTAAGTTTAAGTAGGAGTAAGAGAAAGTTTTTTTTTGTTTTTTTTAAAGACAGGATTATTTCCTTTATGTCGCTGCCACTATGTTTTAAGAATAAATAAATAGAGGCAATCTATTAAGTTAACTATATATATTTCTAAACAAAAATCTATTTATTAATCATACATTTTTCTAAAAAGTTATAATTAAATCACTATTCTCTGAAATTATTAAATATCTTTTGGAACACTTATTTTGATAATCTTCCTCAATGTCATTTTGTTTCATTTTGACTTCTTTAACTTACAACTTCATCTCATTTATATCCTTAATAATTTGTTCAGTTCTGTTTGACATGTAGTTCCAGATTATATATTCAAAATTGTTGTTGATACAGGATTGTTGTTAAATGAATCTTTACACAGAAAATAAATTCCTAAATCTAAATTCTACTTGAAAATACAGTTTCTTAACGTTTTATTAATTATTAATCGAATCACAATTCTGTTAGAAAAATAAAAATTATAATCGCTCATTAAATTGTGTAAACTTTTATATCTTTAGAAACATCATCATAATATAAAAGTACATATTCCGCCTCCGTCCACGACACCTAATTAGGTAGTTGGACGTTAAGCCCGCCTGAAAAAATAGGCAATAGTACATATTGTGTTTGACCTTATTTGTCAACAGATGGCAGTTAACTAACATACATTGCATGTTTTCATAGTCTAAAGTGAATTTGTTGTAAACTTAGTAATCCTCTTTTAATAAGAAGAATTATATTTCAAGTAAGTATTATTCCCAAGTAAGCTACTTAACTTTGGAGCTCCGGATACCACAGTCCGGTTGCGGTCAACAATATAGCTTTTAATATTTGTGGCACAAAACCAAACTAAATGTTCTGATATTATAGCTTCATGTTTTTTAAGAGACTATTTATTGCTGAAATTATAAGACCTCTATTAAGAAAGATGGTTAAAATTCTTTAATAAATAACATTTTACAGGCATCATATTATTTATTAACAGGATTTTAAATAACTTTTTAATTTCTCTCAATACTGTAGTAGATTATCTGCGAAAATTTGATTTTAGAAAGGATCTAGGGAAAGAATGATATTGGGATTAGTTCTAAATTGTCAAGATTGCCATAGCAATATCTTTTTTTACTTTCTCTTATTCCTAGTAAGAGGAAGTATTGTAATCGTATCAAATTTTCGATATCGGTTTTCACCGGAACTATCCGTTTTGAAGTCCCTGAGTCCCAAAAAAAAGTGGTGTTTAGCAAATGTTCTGTGTGAGGTGTGTTAACAGCATGGCTCAAAAAAACGAACAAAGCCGTAGAAGTTTGAAACTTGATATTCCGTGTATTGTCACCATGAGATCTGAGAATACGTTATCAGGGTCATCGACCGGTTTCGGGCGTTCGCCCATCTTCAGGATGCGTTCTTCAGACAGTGTGTCAACACAGACTCGTACAGAGACTTAGCTTCACACTTGGGAATTACGTATTTTTGAACATATTAACTTTAATTTTACAATCTCGCATCAATCTATGTAAATATATAGTCACATAGTACACAGAGGTATAAACATTCATTTTTTATTAAGTTATGAACAAATTTGGTGAGGTTCGGTAGAGAAAAAACATTCAATTATGCCAACGTTTACACAGAGTTTCCTGTGTAAACGGGAACCAACCACCACAACAAATAGAAATTTATATAAAAGAATTAGTTGACCATTGATGAATTAAGTTATGAAAAAATTTGGTGAAGATCGGTCAAGAAAACACATTCAATTATGCCAACGTTTCAACAGAGTTTCCTGTCTTTATCCAAGGCTTTAAATATATAGACAGTCGTGAAAATGTGGAGAAAGAATTTTTAAACATACACATTTGTTACATCACAGAAACATAAAAAGGAAAATTAAAAGCAAGACACTTGACACAAGAGAGTTAGTGTGAAGCTAAGTCTCTGTACGAGTCTGTGTTGACACACTGTCTGAAGAACGCATCCTGAAGATGGGCGAACGCCCGAAACCGGTCGATGACCACAAAATGAAGCAGGCTACCACGGAAAATGTCTCTGATAAATTTATATTGTTTTACAAACACTGATAAGTTCTTTTTTTTTCTGAAGAAACTAGGTATTACTTGTTTTTTTAAATTCTCAAAATTGAATTTCATCTGAAATACATCTCTTCCGAGGGCACCTGAATACGAACAAATTTTTTTAAGCGAAAGTACTTAGGAATGTATGTGTGTGTGTGTGTGTGTGTGTGTGTATGGTAAACAAAATATCTGAATGAAAAATCTTAGGAGCTTAAATTTGATATTCCATGTAGGTACTACCACCCTCCCTATCTACACGATTAAAGTTTCTGTCAAAACCAATGTAGCCAACCGTTACGCCAGTACCCAGTTTCCCATATTTAAATGTTGGATTTGTATATGTTTGTAAAGTGTATTTATTATAACCATCCTCCGTTTTTCCGGACCGAATCTGATATACAATCTGTACTTTTTATAACAGTTACTAATTTCTTTTTATCTTCTCCTAAAACTTAAATTTAACACTTAACGCTCTAAAATGAAATAAAGAATTAAGTTTTAACCGCATTGTTGTGCCAAGTTTTTAAGTTTTTTGAATATTTTTATATTTCCAGCTAAAGATAACCCACTAAGTCTTACTTTTTATATTGCTATAAAAGTTTTCATCAGTGAAAACTCTTATTATCTCTTTCCTCTTTCTGTTTGTGTCAAGTTATTTTAATTATTCTCTACAAAATTAATTCTTCAACAGATTTTATTGTAGAGATTTCTTTGTAAACTTATAATAATCGCTTGTAATACATTTTTTGTTTTTTATAGTTTTTTTTTTATTTAATATTCATTTCTTTTTAGTTTGATTTTATTATGAACCCAGTATTTTTTCAAAATTATCTATAAGAAATAATTTACGCAAACATAATTCCCTAAAATTTATAAATTCTTCGCATACTTTCAATTCATGTGGATAACCCGAAGCTTGTATATATCTATATCTTTGTCAGACAAGATAAATTTTAAATTTGTTAGAATCAGTTTTTTTATTATTTCTCTCTGTCGATTTGATAATTGAAAATTAATTGAGGGATTTTTATTATTTTCTCTGAGTTTGTCCGCTACACATTCTGCGAAAGATATCTTCTTTTTTTTTTTGTTTGTTTGTTTATTTTTCAATGAATTACGTTTCGTGTGATTCCATATACATATTTTCTGATCAATTTAAAAAAAAATCTTGTATGAAAATTTATTTATAATTCAATTCATAAATTTTCTTCAATTTGAGAGTTTTTACTTGACATTGACTTGTCTTTAGCATTATGATGAGGTACTTTGAATTTTAATTGTTAGTTCTTATGGTACTGGAGCCACCTGAATGTGACGTAAGTTGTAAACCACCAGATAGTGTCTCTTTCAACTCTCTTCCCCCTTGGGTCCACATGAAATTAAAGTTCAGAGTTATACCTTAAGTCTTAAATACCTAGACTGCCTTAAAAGAAACTTTTCTGTTTATAGAAAGTGACGCTGTAAGGAAAAGCTTAAGATTTCCTTCACCAACCTTCATACATCAATTTTCCTGCAAAAATAATGCAAATAAAATGTATGGGTTAGTAAGTGAATATTAAAGAAAATCCAATTAGTAAACACTCAATTCCCTTGATGGATTTTAACCGAAAGTTAGTGTTGGATTCATTATGATGATATCTAATGCGTGCTTGAGCTTCCCGCGAATTTCTATTCTATATTCTATTGTTCTGAACCCACAAAAATGCCAACATGCCACATTTACTCTCCGGCGGGGTTCCTGTCCTCCAGACCTTCTTCAGTCACAGTCATTTCCTGCAACAGATCTCGTTTGGTACCTTGGGCTCTTCGTTGACAAAATACTCTAGACTTATAAGACAAGCATTGACTAAAAGGGCCAAACTTCTTTACAGACTTATTGGAAGACGATCTAAATTATCTACAGAACTCAAAAGACTGATATATACGTATTTCTATAATGAAACCAATTTGGATTTACGAATTTGAATTGTCGGGTTCAACTAAACCTACAGACTTACGTACCATTCAGACATTCCAATCTAAGCTACTTCGACAGATAAGTTGATACTCCTTTCAACGTCTCAAACCTTACGCTCCATCCTTTTCGTACAAAAACTTGCCAAGACAAAATATCATAAACTGCTTACTACTCTCTCCTTCTGCTCTAATCCCTTTGTACAATCTCTAGCCTCCACTACCATCCCTGACAATCCACCTCTCCGTTTGAATCGCCAATGGCCCCGAGATTTCCTTCGGGACTGATCAGTGCTACTGATATCCCGTAGAAAGTGCTACCGCTGGGTTGTTTCTCTCCTCCTACCCCCTCACAGCGTACACTTTCATTATTCAACATCTTATTTACTCAATGTATATATGTAATACAGATTGTACGAGGCATGGCCAGTAAGTAAGTGTAATGAATTTTTGTAGGTTACAAAAATTTTTATTTGAACAAAAAAATTACCTGGTTACATTAGTACATATGTAAGCTATTTTTCGACATAGTCACCATTCCTCTCAATGCAGGTGGTGAACCGGGGTATTAATTTTTTGATGCCTTCCTCGAAGTAGTTTCCCGCCAACCCCTTCGTCCACTTCTCCACCTCCCCCTTCACCTCCTCGTCGGTTGAAAACCTTTTTCCACCCATGTGCAGCTTCAGGGAGTAAAGAGATAGTAATCTGAAGGTGCTAGGTCAGGGGAATGCGCGGGATGGTTCAGGACATCCCATTTAAACGAGGCAAGCAGTTCCTTCGTGGCGTTGGCCGTGTGTGGTCTGGCATTGTCGTGCAGCAGGCAGACTCCCTTTGTCAGCATGCCTCTCCTTTTGTTCTGAATCGCCCTCCGCAATTTTTTTAGGGTCTCACAGTATCTTGCAGAGTTGATGGTCTCCCCTTGAGGCATATATTCAATTAAAATTATGCCTTGACAGTCCCAAAACACGGATGCCATGATTTTCTTGGCTGAAATTGTGGTTTTGAACTTTTTGGCGGAGGGTGAAGAGGTGTGACGCCACTGTTGAGACTGCCTTTTGGTTTCAGGTGTGTAGTGTGCAACCCAAGTTTCATCTCCAGTAATGATGGAGCGGAGAAATTCATCTCCATGGAGTTTGTAGCGTCTCAAAAACTCCGCCCGGCCTTCACTATTCACTTGATTGGATTGACATTTTTCACGAAACGTATTGTCGCGTCGACAGTTCTCAACGTACTGACCTCGAACCGGTCTCGTTGCGGAGGGGAGGAATCAGGCTACACGAAAACAGTATAGCCAACATGTCGAAAACAAAATCCCTCCGGCCGTGAGAGCCTCAGTACACTTACTTACTGGACATGCCTCGTAAATTTCTAAATAAACAAAAAAAAAAAATTCTTTTGTTCAAATAGAAACTGCAGAAACATATAGAAAACAATAACAGCATAGACGAATCGGCCAAACAAATTTTTTTCATATACAAGAGAAAATGTATATTTCCTGTGAGGTTCAGCCATATGAAGTGCTGTTTGTTCTTTCAGCTACAAAACGCAGTTACGATGTTTTCAATTATTGTGGAGAATTGGGTGATTGATTAGAAATTCTTTTTTATTTGCATTTATTTATTTATTTATTTACAACAGCTGTAAATGTATGTGAATACTCCAAAAAAATCCGATGTGAAACTCTCACACGACTTATTCTAAAATGCACAAATTACAAAGTTAAGATTGATCAATTTTCTCCAAACATTAAATTTTTAACAAAATGTTCGCTTCTTGTCTTCAATTTTTTTAGCAGTGGGAGAAAATTTAAAATCAAATGTCTTTGGGGGGGGGGGGACATAATCTCTCTCTCTCTCTCCCTCCCACAAAACTTCTTTTAATGAACTTTCTCAGAAAAAAGTTTTAAACAAAAGAAATAGATTTCTGAATTCATTCATTTCGGTCACCATATTTAATTCTAATTAATATTATTTAGGTGGTAGAGAATGATTATTATTAGTATTATTATATACACACATCTTCTTCTCCTAGGGCATATTTATTTTTTATTTATGTAGAATGTTAGTAAGCAGGAAGAACTAATTCTTAGTTGGCTAATTAATCGGCATTTATTTATTGAATGGCATATTTAACGATAAGTATGGTGCAGATGAAGAGAATTATAATAAATTAAAATAGCACTATATAAGAAAAGATACCTCCCTCCATTCAGAAGCCCTTTTAAGTAAAATTTTTTGGGAGAAAAGTTTCAAATAAAAGTTGTAGGTCTTTATATATTGTAGTTGATAATCAATTTCAAAGAAACTCGTTGGAGCCATTTTCGTGGAAATAATCAATAAAATGGTACTTCCGGATGAGAAATTTTTGACAAATTAGTTCCATATCCTTAAGGTGATACTCAAATGGAATGTGAAGTTTGAACTTTCTGGGATTTTTCGTTTGTGAGGAGACTATTTTCTACAAAGACCTTTTTCAGACTCAGGGGAACTCCAATGAAAACTCGATATCGAAAATTTGAAACAATTGCAATACAGTTGCAAGTGCAGCAGTTAGAGAAAGTAAAAACTAGTCCTTAACAGAGAATACTCCAAATCTTGTGGCTATTGTCATTTGAGAAGTCGTTGAGTATTGTCAGAGAAGGTTCAGGACGAAAGACGACGGGCAAGAGGATTATGTTGAGAGAATAAGGATGTATGGAATTTATCAGAGACATTTTCCGTGATAGCTTTTTGAGGTCATCGACCGGTTTCGGGCGTTCTCGCCCATCTTCAGGGTGCGTTTGTCAAACAGTGTGATAACACAGACTTGCACAGAGCAAATTAAGTTTGCATACTTGTGTAAACTGAATGTAACTGAGTGTGTAAACTGAATTTGCTCTGTGCAAGTCTGAATTATCACACTGTTTGACAAACGGCATCCTGAAAATGGGCGTCCTGGCTCAAAAAGAAGCAGGCTATCACGGAAAATGTCTCTGATGCTTTCCAGCTCTGCGGAACCAATCACAACAATGTATGGAATTTATTTTAACAGTTTTGATAACTTCTTGTAGGAAGGGTATGTATGTCTAGGTCAGTATTGATTGTATTGTTAGATACATTGTAGGGATTGTTGTGGTGGTTGGTTCTGCAGAGCTGGAAAGCATCAGAGATATTTTCCGTGGTACCTGTTTCATTGTGGTCATTTTTTTTTTTTTGACGTTCGGGCGTTAGCCCATCTAAGATGCGTTTGGTCAGACAGTTTGCATACAAGCCTTGCACAGGTTGTATACACTGACTCCGTTATGATGCAAATGCGGAGCGAACCCCGGCCGAAACCGGCCGATGACCACAAAATGAAACAGGCTACCACGGAAAATGTCTCTGATACATTGTAGGGATCGTTCACAGTAGTTAAGAATTTTGGATTGGAGGAATTGGTATAAGTAAATTATAGGTTAGAACGCTTAGTTGAACCATAAATTTCGATAACCGTAAGCCCAAATCGGTTTTAAGTTGACCATATAGATGGGTCTTTTGTTTTTTAGAGCGAATTTCAATGTGCTGACTAATTATTTGGATTTTTTTTTTTGAAAACTATTACATTGATTTTCTTTAAATTATGAATCGCTGACCTGCACAGTCTTTTGTGAGTTAGATTTCGTATGTTATTAGGATTGTCTTGTGGACAACATTGTATTTATTCCCAGCTAGTACTGTTAGCCCTGGATACCTCTTACCAACATGTACCCCCACCACCTCTAAATTTATTTTAGTCCAACTGATTAATAAAAATTTTAATTTTGTACTTACATCATCTACAATAAGAGAAAGTTGTATGAATATATTATGTTATATTTTAGTTAATTGATATTTAATTTTTATTTATTATTCAAATTTTACAACTATATGTATTGCACAATCATGAACTAACTTAGAAGTGTGAGAGAATGTACAGTTATCCCAAAGAGAATGTAGATGTATAATGCTTACCCAGACAGGCAGCCAGACATACACACTGACTTTGCTGCTGCTACCCTTTAACCAGTATACGAACTCATTCCTCTTTCACCCTCTACAAACTTTCCCTCCCAAAATTACCAAACACCTGCCTTTGTCCTCAATGACTCTCTTTATTGTTCTTGTACTAATAATTGAAAGGGCTTTACTGAGTGTGCTCCCTTCTCATATGGGAACATTTTTAACTTGTACCAGCCTTTACATATTTTCATGATTAAAATTATTTTTTTTATTAAGTTGTTAAATTTAATTATCTTTATAATTATTGTCAAATAAATCGGGAAAAAGTGAATGAAATCTAGATATAACGAAAGAAAAATTGTACAATGCCTTCTTATTTACTTTCTCTTATTCTGCAAGAGGAAGGAAGACGTGACAAAATTTCTAAATTGAGTGTTCACCGGAAATAGATGTTTTGAGTACATCATATCTGACAATAAGGTTTTGGTGAAAATCCTCTTTATTGAGTGTTTATTTTATTTCAGTCTTTCATTATTTTCCTTTAAGTGTCTCCAAGAGTTTTCTTTAAGTTTCGTACACTATGTACACACATAAATGCCTATCACTTTTATTTGAAACATTTTTTTTCCAGGAACATTGGGTTTTTTTTTAAGGTAATTAATATGTTTAAGCTATCCTATAAATTACCAATTCAGTTCTATTAATTATTATACAATAAAGAAAGTTTTTGCATAATTTGCGTTACTAAAATTCCAAATGTGAAGAAAATCCGTTAACCAACCGGAAGTGTAGCTTTACAGAATAGATTTCTAACTGTTTTGGGATTTTTCTGGAAAACGGATACAACGAATTATTTTAAATTTCGTGGTATACTAACTGAATAAGGGGGTATCCAATTTTTTACTTTCTCTTACTCCTATTTTTTTTCAGTTTTCGACGAACTCCAAGGAATTTCATCAAATTTGATACACAAACTATAAAATTTGTAAATTACAATTTTGAAAACTGGAGTAAGAGGAAAGTTGTGTGAGTGTTTCACACCAGAGTATTATTTAAACAATTTTTCTGGAAAATAGGGGTTTGGATCTGTTAAATTTCACATTTTTTTTTCTTTATTTTGTTCACTGTATTGGCGCCGTCTTCTGGACTACAACTACTATTAATTTAGTCACTCAACTGCTATTTGGTAGGTATACATACATACCTGTACCATATCTGTATTTAGGTTAGAACAAATAAATAAAATTTCTGATTTCAAGGACAGTTGCTAATTTTATAATCTGGTCATATTTTATTAACTGTATTAAAAGCAAGTCGTAACGTTAATTCATACCAGAATCTTTTTTTTTACTTTCACTTACTCCTGTAAGAGGAAGTATTGTAATCATGTCAAATTTGCGATATCGAGTTTTCCCTGGAAGTTTTGAGGTCTCCTGAGTCCAAAAAAAGTAGTTTCTAGCAAATTGTGTGTGTGTGTATGTATGTATGTGAACAGCATAGCTCCAAAAATGAAAAACTGCAGAAAGTGGAAACTTGATATTCCGTTTACGAATCACCAAGGGGTCTGACTGTACCTAATCTGTCAAAATTCCTCAACCGGAAGTACCACTTTTTTTTGTTTTTTTTTGTTTTTGCGATTTTCTCAAAAAAATGGACCCCCCGACGTGATTTTACTTAACTGTATATCAACTACACATACAAAGAGCTACAACTTTTCTTTGAAACATTTCTCCGAGAAAATTCATTTAAGGGCACTTCCGGGGAAGTGGTGGGGTTAGGTTTTCATCTTAACTGCTATTTCAGTTTATTTAGACAATTCTGTCATCTAAAGAATATTAATTAAAATTAAATATGTTTTTGAAATTCCGAGTTTGAAAAACATCGGACAACCGGAAGTGCGTTTCTTTAAACACTTTACTAAATGATTTTTTTTCCACTTTTTCGCGATTTTCTAAAAAATGACTCCGACAATTTTCTTGAAACTTTGTATATAAGCTAAACATACAAATATCTACATCTTTTATTAAAAACCTCTCTCTCTGGGAAAATTCATTTAAGGGCACTTTTAGGGGAGGGGTGGGGTTTACAGCTTCCTCTAAAGTGGTATCATAGTTGATTATATAATTCTACCATATAAACAAAATTAATTAGAAATAAATAGATGGCCAAAATTCCAAGTTTTAAGAAAATTAGTAAACCGGAAGTGCCCATTTATTGAAAAGTTTTGTCAGTTTTCGACGAATTTCATTATATTTGGTACACAAACTATATATCATTTCTCAATTATAATTTTGAGAACAGGAGTAAGAGAAAGTTGTGTGAGTGTTTCACACCAGAATTTTTTTTTTTTTTTTAAGTAGAAATGTAAATGTGGCGTCAACGTTTGAACGTATAGTTTAGTTTATTAGTAACTATTTTGGACTTCTATAGGAGGTAGAGTATTACATAGTTACCAGATTTGCATAATGGAATTTCCACCTTTCTCGACAATAAAAAAAGTTAACCGGAAGTATCACATTGTTGAATATTTTTATTGCCATTAATTGGTTTTAAAAGTTGTACTTCTTAATAGAAAGGTCTTTCATTTTTTTTCGGAAATTATATTTATTGCTTTCACTTATTGTTCGTAAGAGCAAGTATTGCTCCGAAATTCAACTTTCACCGGAAATACGTGTTTTTTGAGGATTTTATAAAAACGAAAATAACATTTTTAGCGAATATGTGTGTGTGTGTGTGTGTGTGCGCTTGTGTGAATAAAGTATAACGAAAAGATGCAAGAAGTAAAATATAGATATTTATAGATATTGATATAGATATTTCGAGATAAAACGCATTTGACATAAAAGGTTTCTGTCAAAATCCATTCATCAAAAATGTTACTTTACATTCTTCAAACTTCTTATACCTATTATCTACAACACCACTTCCGGGAAAATTGATTTAAATAAGTGTGTGAGGTACGTTAAAGGGAAGGGAATTTTAACTAAGTGATAACGCCGCACTGAATTCCAACGTGGAGGATCTAGTTTTGAGTCCAGCAGTGCTGCTGCTCGTAGATTTTCTCGTCCTAGGAGTCTCCACAGCTCAATGTCCGATGATAGGCAGTGTTGTCTATAAAGAATGAAGGCAAGAGAAGGCTACTGGTAGCACAGTAGATCTTTCAGGTCTCAACCTGCACTATCCCCAAAAAGAAATCTAATCTAATCTAAAGGTTCGTTAAAAATGCATTGCTAGAATTCCAGATTTGAAGAAAAGCTATAAACGGGAGTAAGACTTTATCGAATTAGTTTCTGAGTTTTTGATATCGAAAATGATTTAAATGATTTTCTTTTGAATTGAATGGCTTTAAAGTTGCCAATACACAATATAGGATGGAGCTGGAAGCGGGGCGCCGCTGCTAGTGACTATAATATGTAGTCACCTTCAAATAGCTGGCCCCCATATGACCTAAAAAACTATAATACGTATGTATACTTTTAGATCCCCTCCACCTACAAGTTAAATTATGTTAAAAGATAAAGTTAAAAGAAGTTTGGAATCGTACGACTTTCTTCTTACTGCAATTTATAAAATTATAAAATTGAAAAATTCTCTTTAACCTTGAAATTTTGACTCATTTCCTTTAATGTAAATAGAGAGAGATGGTGGGGGCACGTTGGTTAGCAACCATGGTAGGAAGAACTTGATACATTGTAATCTAAAAGACATAACCAACAATTTTGTGTTATTCCAACTTTGAATAGCATTAATAGAATATTCGAAGGTAGAATATTCCATCAACTTCTTTGATTTTATTTGACTTATCTGTTTATGACTTCATCACGTGCAAAATTTTCAATAACATATTGTTTAAATAATAGTTAATTAATTGATTGATTTTCAAATTATTCATATTATAACCAACCTTTAATTACCGGAACTTATGAAACAACCGGGAGGATATTGCTCCATTATCCTTTCGTATACATTTTTATTTCAATAAATTTATTAATATTATTACAAACTGAAAATGGTGCAGAGAAGGAGCTACGTGCAGAATAATATGGCGGTGAGCAGCATTTATCGATCCACACCATTCTATGGGCCACACTGACAAACTCACGCGCACACGCATTCGCGCGTCTTTGCACGTACGCTCGCTCGGCCCCATGCTTACCAAGACTGCGAACATCCTTTTAGGTCATAGTGAATTATACTATCGAAGGTCACAAATATCTCTTAATTCATTTACTTCCATAATCAACTGAATTATGAGATTTCCCTCCAGGTATCGATATCGATTATCATTAGTTTATCTTCTTCTGAGAGCATATTTATTGTTTCTTTTAAGAAAAGTTATTGATGTAGATAGGAATATTTAAGTAACTTGAACTAATACCTGTAAAAACCAGAAATCTTCCATTATTGCACTAATAATTGGTGAAAGATTTGCGGAAGATAATTTGCAGTAAGAAAGATGTTGCCACCAAACATCTGTTTTAAGTAAGAGTTACATAAAAAATTGGAGAAGAATGCTTGAAATAAGGTAGAAGAAGTCCTAGTAGAAGGATGTTCTTAGAGATGCTGCTGAAAAGAGAAGAGCGAAGAGTAAGATTAAAGAGAAAAGTGTTGTGTTCTGAAGAGATGAAAGTCTTTTCTAAGTAAGAGATACTAAACATTTAGTGAAGTCGCGCAGTGTTTGTGTGCTCTGTTTATCTAAACTAGCTTTTCTTCTTCTCTAGTAATCATATTTCTTGCAACTTTTTCAAACTTTCTTCAATAATGAAATTATACTGTTATTACTTCATAGTTTTTTTAAATTTTTAAACTTTCTTTTTCACATATGAAAAATACGCACACTGTATTATACACTCACAGGCAAAAATTGCGGCCACTTGAAAAATTTAATATATCTATTATATAGTTTTCAATTTTTTAATAATTTTTATCGTTCATGATGTTTAATGGTTTACATAGAAAATAAATAGGTTTACATAGGAAATTTAAAATAATTTATTAAAAAAAAGTGAATCTGGAAAATTTTATATTTACCAGTAACTAAAGGAGATCTCGAGGAGCGGTCAATAAAATGTACACTTTTTTTTAGTTCCTCGAGAATCTTCATTAACAATATTTACCAGTTTTTTTTTTTTTTAATTTTTCATATTTTTTAGTGGGATTGTGCTTATACCGATTATTACCCCCCCTGCTTCTAGACATCTCGGCAAGCTCTGAATCAAGCGGGATATTTCTCTATGTTAGATTATTTGATCTTTTTTATTCTTCTTGAAGTGCCCTTTCTAACTCCTGAAGCGTCCCTCGAAGGACTATCCGATCTGTTCTCCTTTTTCTAAGCATATCCCACAGAAGTTCCATGGGATTCAAGTCAGAGGAAATGGCAGGCCAGTTTAAATAGCCATTATGTTATTAAGAAAGGCCTGCACCATGTGGGCTGCATACGAACGAGCGTTATCGTGCATTACTACAAACTCCTCGATATCTCCGGCATGATAGGAACCACATGTACTTGCAATATATCCGCCAAATATTGAACAGCCGTCATGATCACCTAACTCCGTACGTTTTTGTTAACTGATACCTGTCCAAACCATCAGAGACCCTCGTTGGAAAGGCCAAGTGAGAATAAAATTGCATTGTGTAAATCTCTCACCTCTTCTCCTCCACACTCGTTCACGGAACCCTTGAGGCAAATCGGGCCCTTAAGCTCTTAAGACACGACAGTAAACCGTACACTTGCCCACTGCTCGATAGACCAATTGCTCGAGAAATTCGGTGCTCCCTGGTTTGTTTTGGCCCTTTGGGGGGGGGGAAAGCCATCAAACCTTGCTGATTCAATCTCGTTCGAGATGTTCACTCAGAAATTTGAACACCTTAAACTACTTGATGGAGATGCGCTGCTTCAACAGCTGTCAGATGACGATTTCGTAAAACTGACAGTGTCAAAAAATGGTCATCCCGCACTTTAGTGGCCCTTGGACGTCCTGAGCCTGGCCTTCTTGAGTATGAGCCTGTTTCTCTGTAACGCTGCATTCAACTTGCAGATGCAATGGGTGCATATCTGATGGAGCGGCTGTCATCAATAAATGATACAGCACGCGCGACATCCTCGGCATTAAGGGACATTTTGAAATTCGAATTTGTAATTTTAATTTTCTTAGTCAAGGAACAAGTTAAAGCGAAGTTAATGCAAATAAAAATCCATTTGAACTGAATCAAAATAAACAAATTGATAATAAATGTACTCAAACTAGTAAACATTTTTTTTTATTTATTTAATTCTTTTAATACTACAAGTGTAATGTACAAAGTCCAATTTACTCTAAAAATGTCAACTATTAATTGCAAAAACAAAATAACTGGTTAAAACAGACCAAACAAATATTATTAAATTCAAATATAATATTAAATGTAATTTTTTGCCGGTCAGTGTATATTCATAATTTTTATATATATATATAATGTTGAGAATCAGAAGGTCAACCGTACAAACATTGTTTAAATTGAGTGTACAAAGTACTAAGTACAATCTTTATTGTAGCCTTCAAAACAGTTGTCAATACAGCACATCAAACCAGTGGCATTATGCTCTATGGGTAGAAATGAAGAATAATGGCTACTCTTGATTTGATTTGTAAGCTGACATCCACCCACATCCATGAATGCTGAGTTAGAGAAGTTCCGACAACCGCTTCAGAATGTACATTGAGGAAATATACATATATAAGGTTTTTTTTTTATTTTAGACGTCAACATCTATGGTCATTTGCGCCCGGAGTCTTCTCAGTGCACTGCCCATCCACCGGACAGTGAGCTGTACAGGCTCCTAGGAAGGGAAAATCTAAGGGTAGCAGGCTGGATTCGAACTCAGGATCTCCGCATTGCTAGTCCAGCGCGCTACCACTGAGCTAATCCCTTCCCTTTCAATAAGTTATGTAAAAAATAAAAAAAATAAATGACAAAATCAGTACCTGCCTAGATCTAGCAAGATATCGTTTAGTAAAGGCAGAAAGCAGTCGATATGAATTCAACATAAGAGAAAATCAGTGTACCGATGCAGTCCCTCGTTGAAGGTAATGGAATAAAAATCACCCAGTGAACACTATAGCTGCAGGAATGAATTTCGTCTAAGATTAGTCCACCATAACAGGCTCCTTTTGGTTGGTTCGGTCCGGTTTGATGATGTTCACAGAGATTAGAGGATCGTATAGAAATAGTAATTCCACTGTTAATTTTCTCTATTTGCTTTAAAAGAAAGATCGTGTCAAATTTTCGAAAGAATCTGATAATCTTTCACCAGAAATACATGTTTTAAGGTTCACTGGGTACAAAAAAAAAGTTTTTATCGAAGGTCCTCCTCCTCTGTGTGTGTGTATGTGTATGTGTGTACAAAATATCTCAAAAACGAAAAGTCAAGGAAGATCATGATATACAGTATGGATAGCATCTAGCATCTGAAACGAAATCCATCCACGGGAAATGTAACTTTATTGAATGTGTTTTTAGTTAATGAACACACAAAAATGTCAACATACCACGTTTACTGCCCCCCATAACAGTCCTCTTCCTTTCACAGACCAGGTGCGGCTACCTTGGCTCTTCATAGACAAACGACTCACTTGGAACCCATACACAAGGCTCTCAAGGCAAGTAAATGACTAAACGTTCCAAACTTCTGCACAGACTTCTTGGAAGACGGTCTAAATTGCCTACGGAATTCAGAAGACTTGATATCGATTCTCAAAACCCGTGTGGATTTATGGACTTGAACTGTGGGGTTCATCTAAACCTGCGAACTATACAGACATTCCAATCCAAACTACTTCGATAAATAGTTAACGCCCCACAAAATATGTCACAGATTTCACTTTCCATAAAGACCCCAACACATGCCTTATGTACAACAACTTGTTGTAATAAAATGTCTCAAATACCATACCGCTCTCTTTCTCATTGCTCTAAAGTCTCTAGCCTCTACTACTATTCCTGACAATCCTCCACGCCGTTTGAATTGCCAATGGCCACCGAGATTTCCTTGGGAATTGATCGAGCATCATTACGCGGTATCTCGGTAGAGAGTAGGTGATTGGGTAGTTTCTCTCCTCCTACTCTTCACATCAAGATATCATCTCATCTCACCCTATTTGCTTAGTATATAGATTGTAAATTTCTAAATAAAAATAAAAAAGACATATTCTTGACCTTTAACTACTCCTTGCACATAAATGTCTATGACTTTTATTTGGATCGTGTTTCCAAGGTAATTAATTTTTTAGGGAGTTTCTGAGGAATTTGTGATATAATGTTTCAAATTTTATTTGGGTTTGTTCAATGTTATTAACTGTCTCTTTTGGAGTATAATGTAAATACCGATGAGTGATTACCTACAATTGGATGCTACCAAATTGTACTTCATCCACTTCCCCGTATTGATGTTAAGGTAATAAATGAGGAAGTTTGAAGATTTTCTGAATAAAAAATTTGGCTGATCATAATTGTAAAACTGCTGTAAGAGAAAGTAATCGGTCCTGTATATTTTCGAAATAAGGTTCCCACCAGGTCGCTCCACTCTCTGATGAATATATTTTTTTCTTCATATGTTTTGTTATTGTGCGTATGTACATATGTATATACTATATACCTATGTGTATTTATAGTGTTAATATATAGCATAAAGTTAGGAGAGACAACGCACATTTCAAAGTTATGCCCTAAATTAAAATAATGGAGATATATTGAAGAGGTAATGCTTATAAAACATACGAATGTCAGTTACTATTATCTACAAAAAAAAATGTTATTTTTCGAAATAAAGACAATCCAGAAATCAAATACAAATACACTACACTTGGTCGCCTCTCCTACTATGGTAGGTTAGATGACGCATCATAGATAGGAGAGATACCGTACCTCTCCTCTGTGAAGGAAGCATGGCTGTTCGTCATGAAACTTGGTAAACATTGTGGCTACGAGTCCAGCTTTAACTACAGCGTGAAATCTTTCATTTCAGTTGCAGTTAATAAAGTGTATACAAATTTACTAATGCGTTACGAAAATTCAGGTATTCACCAGATGTTGCTGATACGTATAAACGTTCGTAGAACATAGAAGAAAACACAAAATAACTGAAGAATTTCGCAATACGTTAGCATCTGACATCTCTCTACTTCTAGACTAACTTGCATGACGCCACGTAGTTGCATACAAGAGAAGTAAAACCTAGCGTCTTTTTTCCTATCCCCCGTATCTCTCTTAACTTGACCATATGTATTTGTTAGCAGCATAATTATCCAATTGTAGAAGTTGGTGGCCGTTAGAAATGATCTGATGTATCTCATAGTTGGCTGATCGGCCGGGGGTATCATAAGAAAAACACTAAAAAATTTTTTTTAAAGTGTTTTTTATTAATGGCCCGACGTTTCGACAAACATTGTTTGTCTTCTTCAGGGGCTATCTTGTAAATACAGAATTTGTGTGCTCTATTAAGACAAACAATGTTTGTAGAAACGTCGGGCCATTAATAAAAAACACTTTAAAAAATTTTTTTAGCGTTTTTCTTATGATACCCCCGGCCGATCAGCCAACTAAGAGATACATCACAGCATAATTATATAAACGAAATATCACAGAAAGTTGAAAGATGATAATCCCATTTTCAGGACCTCAAATAGATCGTTATAAAACCAATCATCGTCTGGTTTTCCTCAATTTTTTTTGTTTTTATTTTTCAAAAAACAGCTCCAACGGTTTCTTTAAATTAAGTCATTTATTTTATTATGTTCTTTTTATGTTTGTATGATTTATTATTATTATTATCACCAAACAGGTGCCCAAAGGCGCGGGACCTAAGCCTATGTGGCTCTTATCCCCCCGTGACCCCTTAATTTATCTCCCCCGGTAACTTGCCGGTTAATCTGCAATATCCCAAGATATCCCTAAACTCCAACTCGCCTAGGCAATCCTGCGAGAGTGGTGTCCTCCAAAATATACGAAACCTAGTTCCAGCGAAACTATCCCTACCAATGTCCTCAAACCCGTCCTACTAAGAGACAGGAGATACTCCGAAATTCCCTGCTTGCTTGCCTTTATGAATCTTTTAGCTTGGAGGCACCCCTGCGTATCCCCCCAGTGTTTCTCCAAAGCTCTCGTATTCCAAAGTCTAATCTGTTTGTCGCGAAACGTTTTTGTAACGGCAGGACTGGTTCAGGACCACAAAATGGTAATGATGATCCCTCCCTGGCCAGTTGATCCGCCCTCTCATTGCCCTCTATTCCCGCATGTCCGGGTATCCAATAGAGATGCACCTTACCCCTCCGAGCCAAAGCGTTTAAGCCTTCCTCCATTCTCCACTGTATGATTTAAAATAATCTTCCGCTTGTATTTATAAAACATTTTTGTTACCTTTTACAAAATTTAATAATACTGTTTACTTGTTTGCTTCAATTTAGCAAAGTATCTTTATTTATAACATTATTGAAATCTAATTGTAAAAATTGGTAATTACTAATTACAGTTGTTACCATTACTATTTACTTATTCTCTGTTGTTATAAACTATTTATTATGGAAATTAAGATGAATAATATTCTAATGCATGTTTATATCATCTGTTTTCTTATAATATGGGCAAAATGCCAATTAATATATTATATTCTGTATGTGTGTTTCCTGCAATTTCTACCTGTTGCTGATTTAATTTTCATTCATTTATGATATATATAAGTGATTTATACTTAACTATATTACGTCTATGAAATAAATGAATATTATTGTACACACGAACATACATACACACACACTCTTTCATACAAAACCCTTTTTTATTCACATTATGTTTGCATGTTCGTATAAATTACATTGTTTGTGTCTAACATTACTTCCTTTCTATCTTTTATTTATGTTACTACATAAATAATTTAGTCATTTATTTAATTAAAAAAATAATTATACTTGCATTTCTTACGTAAAAAAAAAAATTTAAAAATGTTCAAAATCATCAGCTCATGGATTTATGGATATAAAAACAAGGAGGCTTGGCTTTTTTTTTTGAGGGGAGGGGGGAACTTTACAGTTTTTAAATAAAACTTGTTATTTAGTTCTGTTCCATTTTGTTAAATAACTTTTGTATTGTTTGAGAAAGTCGCAAAAAGCTCGAACTTGGTATTTCGTCTAGGTACTACCGCCGCAAGTTACTTGCAGATTTCGTGCAAAATCTCCATCAACCGAAAGTGCGACTTTATTGAATGATTTTTTTTACAGTTTTCTTGAAAATGGTTCCAACGATTTACCTATCACTTTTATTTGAAACATTTTTCAAATAATTAATTTTAGATATGGCGTTAAATTTCAAATATATGAGTTTGGTTCGATACTATTGGCGTGTTCTTCACTTTCCCTACCTGTTCGGTAGGTATATGGTACATGCCACCCTTACCGCAATTTTTGCGCTATACCGCAAAATTTAAAGTTTAAAATTTTCTGTGTGTGTAATAATCTTATTTACAGCAGTAATAGAAAGTCATGTGAGTGTATGAGCTTCTCAATGCACCTGCGGTCTTCTGGGCAGTATTTTCTTGTTAAAGAAAACACTGTCCATTACGAGCAGCGAGTTGGCAGAGGCTTCTAAGAAAAGAAAATATACGGACAGCACTGCTGGTCTTTGAACCTGGACCTCCGTGTAGGAGTCCAGCACGTTACCTTTGAGCTTATTGATACCATCACTTTTTAGTTACTTTAGAGAAGAGTTCCCTACTTATATACTCCCTAAGCCCATAAATTCCTATATTTCAGATAAATTTATAGGTAAGGAAAATTGCTTTTTTGAAAAATCCCGAAAACGTCAAAAAAAAATCATTCTGTAATGACTCAAAGAAACATTCTTGTATCACTCTAAACATTTAAACTATTTCTATCAAATTATTTCTATTCTAAGTAAACCGATTCATTTTTATTTATATTTAATTTATTATAAACAAAATGTTAGTAATTATAACCATAATTAAACAATGCCGTTCCTCTGATCCTTCATATGGAAGGAAATAAAGAAAAGAGCAAAACTTTGCAGTGAAATTGAGAGATGTAGGACTAAAAGGAGATTAACGCTATATCTGAGGTCATTCAGGCAACGGTCTTATATCCGCTGAGAGTAACAGTCACTTTAAGAAGCATATTCTCACAATGTAGACGACTCCATATGCTTCTTGGCACCTCAACCTGTAGGTTCTGTGCGGCGGCAGGTCGTTCAGTAAGTAGGTCAACCCAAGTTTTGTGGTGGGGCAGGCCACATTGGTTAATTCCAGGCCGCTGGTTGATGCACTTTAGCACATCGTTCACCCAAGAAAATGTTAAAATTTATATTAAGATTTGTTGCAAAAAAATAATAACAATGCTTTGCACGAATGGTTAAATCTTTAGCAATTTTTGTTTAATTTCAATCTAATCCATCCATGGATTATCTTGGATTTCTGGCGATTTAGATTTTTGTTTAATAAATACTTAGTGACGTGGATGCTAATAACTAACCATAACACACTTAAGGCATCTCCTTTAAAAATAAAAAATAAACAAACACTTGAACGACATTTTACACAGCTGGTGTCGTTTGTAAATGGCATAAATATAATAATAAAATAATCAGAGTTATTATGAAATAGCAAAGATATATTACTTCGGTAAAACTCAAATCTACTTCATTTCTCATGAAAGTGAATTAAAACGATTTTTCACTTCAGATTTGGTTGTTTTTGTTCAGTTAAGTTAAAAAAATTTTTTTTATGCAATTCATTCAGACTTACAAAGTTGACTCATCTCAAAAACACAGTTTCATTTTCTCTTACTCCTAGTAAGAGGTAGTATTGTAATCGTGTCAAATTTCCGATATCGAGTTTTCACCGGAAATATCCGTTTTGACGTCCCCTGAGTACAAAAAAGTGGTTTTTAGAAAATGGCCTGGGTGTATATGTATGTGAACAGCATACCTCAAAAACGTGAAATCGTAGAAAGTCAAACTTGATTTTCCGTTTAGGTATCAACATCGGATCCGACAGTAGGACAGCGGTCAAAATTCCTTACCCGGAAGTAGTACTTTACTTAATGGTTTTTTTTTACTTGCGATTTTCTCAAAAATGGCTCCGACGATTTTCTTGAAATTTAGAATATCAACTACAAACACCAATAAACTACAACTTTTATTTAAAACATTTCTCTGGAAAAAATTCATTTAAGGGCAAGTTATGAAGGAGGGGTGTGGTTAGGTTTTTCTCAAAAGTGATATTTCAGTTTAATATACAATTCTATCATCTAAATAATATTAACTAGAATTAAATGTGTTGTTGAAATTCCGAGTTTTGCAAAAAAATCGGATGACCGGATGTGCGTTTATACTAACACGAATTTTTCAGTTTTCTGGTATTTTCTCGAAAAGGGCTCCAATGATTTTCTTTAAACTTGAAATGTGAACTACACATATAAAGAGCTATAACTTTTATTTGAAACAT
Source organism: Triatoma infestans (assembly GCA_011037195.1). Classification (NCBI taxonomy): domain Eukaryota; kingdom Metazoa; phylum Arthropoda; class Insecta; order Hemiptera; family Reduviidae; genus Triatoma; species Triatoma infestans. The sequence continues at coordinate 17,352 of JAAEAF010014811.1, read as the reverse complement.
TTCTTCTTGTGAAGTCATTTAAGGAGGGGAGGGGGCTTTTGGAAGAGAGATGGGGGTTATGTTTTTCTCGAAGTGTTATCATAATTGGTTATACAATTCTGCCATCCAAACAAAATTAATTAAAAAAATAAATAGATGACCAAAATTCAGATTTTCAAGAAAATTAGTAAACCGGAAGTGCACTTTTACCTGCCTACCTACCCCTCTTGCGCTACGGTCCTTCAAGGACCTGGGCCTCCTCCACTACTCTTCGCCATTCTTCTTTCTCTAGGGCAAGTCTTCTCCATCTCCTCACACCGAGTCTTCGGAGGACTTCCTCCAAATCGTCTAGATTTTTTACGTGGGCGTCCTCTACTTCTACGTCCTCCAGGCTTACCTTTCAGTAATTTTTTGGGAAACTCTCTCAGCTGGCATCCTCTCCACATGTCACAGCCACCTCAACTGATTCCTTCTTACGAAAGAGACCAGATCCGGCTCGTTGTACATCTGTCGAAGTTCGGCATTCTTTCTAATCCTCCAGTGCCCAGCCTCACAGACAGGTCCATATATTCTCCTGAGTACTTTCCTTTTCCACATATTTAAAATCTTTTCGTTTTCTTTGGTAAGTACCCAAGTTTCACAGCCATAGGTAACGGTAGGCCTAATTACTGTTTTATATATAATATAAGAATCTTCGCTCTGTGTTTCAAGCCTCTGAACTTTAATGGCTTCTGGAGTGCAAAATAACATTAATTCCGGAAGAAGTGCACTTTTACTGAACATTTTTTTCAGTTTTCGGCGAACTCCAACGGATTTCATCAAATTTGTTTGGTACACAAACTATAAAATATGTCAATTACAATTTTGAAAACTGGAGTAAGGGAAAGTTGTGTGAGTGTATCACACCAGATTTTTCCCTGTATGTGTAGTAACTATGATGTACTGCATTAATAATAAATGGTATTCACTAATTATATTGAAAAATTACGTATATACCCCACATACGTATTAATGAAGATCTATCTTTTAATAGAACATAAATAATAATTTCAACTATTAGAATTTTTACATTTGCAAAACGACTACATAAAATAGACGATTTGATTTATTGTACGAATTTGTACAATACTATTGTGTATGCGAATAAACAATGCAGAATTCCCGTTTTTGTTGCAACTTAACTAAGAAGAGACAAAGAGCTGTTTGTTATAGCTCTTTTGTATATCAATGTTTGTGATGATGAGGCTAGAGTTTGTCGGTCATTAACATGTTAACGTTTTTTTAAGGACGTGAACCACCAGTAAATGGTATGTAGCTATTTTTCCGAAAAAAATGTATACATTTTGTTGATTGTTCTTGTAAATTTTGCTTTCTTTATTTTAAAATAAATAACAAAATTATTGAAAATGTGGCTGGGTCCGCAATACTGGATAACATCCGGTATTTTATCCGTCGTAGCATGCATATTGGTTTTGTTCCTGACCGGTTTCGGATATTCATCCAGGGGTCAGAGCAAATTCACGAAGTTCTTGTAGAGAGTTCACTTCAACGAAATGTTTCTCGAAGTGTAGACTCACACTTGTTGGGGTTGTATATATGTGGGCAAAAAATTGATACATGGGATTTAATTAGGAAGTTTTGCAAAGCATTCCCAAAAGCACAGGGTGTATTCACAATTGGACAGTTGATTCATTTACATTTATGGAAAGATTTTAGTCTTCCTTCATTGCTGCAAAATGAGCGATACCATTCTCTACATGGTTTTCTTCTAATTCTAAATGGTAGTTCATTTTTTTGAATATACGTATGTGATTTTGATTTGATAAGTATGTTTTTTTTTTGCATATAGGCTTTACCATGCAGCAGCGCTGGTTTATGATTACATATATAAAAAAAATCGGGTGTAATACACTGACGGCGACTTTCTCTTACTCCTGTCATTGACAAATTTTCTACGAGCATAATTTGTATTAAATGTCAATTTATCTTCAATTATATATTCAATGGAAGAATCTGAATTTAATAAAACGATTTTTTTTTTGGAGGAAAGCATAACCTTCCCATCGCTCAAACTTCTTTAAATGAAGTTTCTGGGAAAAAAGTTTCAAACAATAGTAAGTATAACAAATTTAATGAAATCGAAAAGGTGATTTATGAAAAAAATGTCAGAAAACTGAAAAAAACTGTCCAGTAAAAACGCATTTCCTGTCAACCGATGGTCTTCGAACTCGTAATTTTGCCAGTTAATAAGAGTTTAAAGAAAATCGTTGGAGCCATTTCCTAGGAAATAGCAAAAAACTGAATGAAGTAGTATTTTCCACTTGAGGAATTTTGCCAGATAAGTTTCTGTCGGATCCCAGATGTGATGCCCAAACGAAATATCAACTATTAACTTTTTGCAATTGTCCGTTTTTGATACAAGTATCTTTTTTTCCCCCCCGCTTCGATTATGGCTGTTCGGTATATGGTGGTGGCCACTCTGGGGAACTCGAAGCAAATCTCAAACCTCATGAACTGCTGTCTACGTTATATCTTCGTAATCCCCAAAGATGCTCAAATTTCACACTGCTACACCAAGCTGAAGTGGGTCTACCCCCTGCTACCGTCGCCAGTACTTCTTCGCTATCTTCCTATACCAAAGTTTCCAAACCCAACGACCCTCCGCTATATTTTCCAGCTACTTTCCTTCAGATACGTAACACTAACTTAAAAGGTGTTTGTATCTGCTCGGACAGCCAGGCTGGGCTGAATGCGCTTAGTTCATATGTCTTCACGTCCAGGTTGGTGTAAATAGTTCTCAAAGACTGGAAGAGCTTTATTCTCTGAAGGATGTGCTTCTAGTCATATGGGAATTTTTGGGTATGAGGAGGTGGATAGGTTTGCCAAAGTAGGCACCTCTCTCCCTTTCATTGGTCCCGAGCCAACCAGGTCATATGGGAATTTTTGGGTATGAGGAGGTGGATAGGTTTGCCAAAGTAGGCACCTCTCTCCCTTTCATTGGTACCGAGCCTGCGTTCGTGTCTTCTGGCACACGCCTGTCAGGCTTCCAATCATGACAGCTTCACAGCATTCATCCTTATGGATGAGCTCAGTTGGTTGTCGGCAGTCCAAAATGCTCATCGGGGGTCCGGACAGGGCTATTAGTGTGATTTTGCTGTGATTTTCACGGAGCTCTCTCAGGCATGTGGTGGATCCATTTTGTAGAGACTGCGAGACAGAGGAGGAAACATCCATCCATCTTATGACAGATTGTGTGGGTTATGAGGAAATTAGGTTCAGGACCTTTGGTCGGAGCAGGATGTCTGTGGAAGAGCTTAGGCTATTTCCCCTTAAGGTTATTGTCAGATTTGTTCGGACTGCGGTGAATCTTAGATGGATTAGACCCGGGCCTGGATATTTGTTCTAGACCCGCTTTGTTGTTGTTTTATCTTGGGGTAGCTCTATGGGCCCAGTGAGGCTTTATAATAAAATAATACCAAAGTTTCTAAACCCAACGACCCTCCCCTATATTTTCCAGCTACTTTCCTTCAGAACTGGTGTATAGTCCCGGAACACTAGATCCCGGGCCTCCAAGCTATACATTCCTTGTCACTATACCTCCGCTTTATCCAGATCCTTCCAAATCCCATCTACGAACCTCTGGAACTCCATTCCACTTTACATCCGACAATCCTCCAAACTTACACCTTCAAATGTCGCTACTTTTCTTAACTTTATCCACCCAATCACCCTAAATTTATATCAGACTAATATAATATAAAATAGTAACTGTATACGACTGTAGATATAAATTGTATCGGTTAAGGCCAAGATGCTAAGGTCATCTTATTATTTGTTCATTTAGTTATTCTTAAGGGACGGTAGTCCCAGAATAAATACAAAAAAATTGTTCATTTCATTCAAAGGGCGGATTGTACACATGGACATAGACACATATACAGAGACCATTTTCTAAAAAAACAAAAACCCTTTTTTTGGATTCAGGAGACCACTCAAATTGTGAAATTTCCACGAATGCAATACCTTTTCTTACTGATCTAATTTTCTCATAAAAAACATCTAATGGAAACCTATATACGTTTTACGATTTTTGCTAATCGTGAGCAGAATTTATTAGTAGAACATTACAAACCGCTTACGAGAAATTTATAATAATTTAAAATATTTCGTAATTTTGTTGCGGACTTTGTGTTCAAGAGGTTTTTTTTTTTTTCAAATTTGGCGTCAGACCGACAGACATACGTACTAAGTCACTCGGAATTGCGAAAATCACTTTTTCGGCATTAGGAAGGTCTAAATCGTTAATTCTACAAAAATCTTGAAATCAAAATTGTGATGGTAAAAAAAAAAAACTTGCCCCAGCGTGAACCAGTTTTTAATACTGAAGTATAGAACACAACATACTCTTAAGTGGGACTTTAATAAGTTTGTGTTGCTTTATCGCTGTGAATGTACTGTTTCGTTAAACTGGGACTTGAAAAAATGGCTAATCCATTTCCCCTCTAAATGATGTAAAATTAGGATTCTATGAGATAAATATGGAGAAAATTTTTGTTCTAACAATGATCTGAGGCTAGTACGTGGATTATGCACATGTATGCTGTGACGGTCAAGAAACGACAGCTTAACGCAAGACGAATTTAAGCCTCAACTACACGTAAATTAAAACAATTACTAAGAAAAAAAATGCCTGAACATACATAATATTGCCTTTATTATTTTTATTATTTTTCTTTATTATTAGCAACATTGATATTGTCTGCATATATTGTAATGGAAACTATATAGAAACATTGCAACAACTTTTTGTAACAATTAAAACGTTTTCTCCTCTATGTAACATAATTTATGTACATCTTATATAAAATGTCATCATCTTCAGATTAGATATCGGATGAATCTGTGAAGACGCTATATTAAGCAGTATACTGCGCTAGAAGGGCATCCTATATCAATCTTCATTACGGCATCTCGCTTAACAACGATTACCATCATCAACAAAAAGCAAGATTCTATTTGCTTGCATTATGTTATTTTTTACTTATATTTTTTCAGAGCCCAATTACAGCTGTTATTCCTATTGCCTCACATTCTAAACACCAAACATATGTAAACTAAATCAAATATAAATTTTATAATTAAGGCATCCGTCAACTATTATGATAAAAAAATAATGAGCGAATTGAATTTTGAAAAAAATGAATTGAAATTTGTTCCATTGATAAAATTTACCAATCATCAGTTTTTAATCATTTATAATTTACTATCAACTAGAAAATTTTGAAGCGAAAAATTTTTCGTCATATATTCTATTTATTTCCCTTGTTCCCTTCAGAATATCCGTTTTTCATTTGTTATTTGTTGTTTAATACTTTTTTTGTTTTTGTGTTATAGAATTGGAAGAGGCGCCTGCCGATTTGAATCAACGTGTAATCTTTAAGAAGCCAGAGAAGACAGTGGAAGATTCTGAAAAGAAGGAAGTTTGTAGTAAAAAAAGATCATTAGAGAAACAAAACGGTCCTAAACAGAAACACACTAAACCTGTTTTATCTTTTGACGAAGAGGACGAAGATAATTGTAAGAATTTTCTATTTTTTTCAAAAAATATTATAATTTAAGTTTATGATCTTATTTTATCAACAAAAAGGGTTTATTTGCTTTTTGTTAAGACTATTTACTTGGTAGTTTCTTTCATATGGATGTTTAAAACTTTCACATTCCTAGTAAGAGGAAGTATTGCGATCGTATTGAATTTTTGAAATGGATTTTACCGGAAATACATGTTTTGGGGTCCCCTGAGTGCGATAAAATAGTTTTTGGTGAATGGTCTGTATATGTGTGTGTTTTCGTAAACACAATATCACAAAAATGAAAAATCGCAGGAAGCTTAAATTTGGTATTCGATTTAGGTAACTGCATGCTAACATGAAGGTTTCGAGCAATATCTGTCAAAGGAAAGTATGACTTCACATGACACGTTTTTTTCAGTTTTTTCAAGATTTTCTTAAATTTTTGTTAATTTTCTTAAATATAAATATCTGTTACTTTTATTTCAAACATTTACCAGAGATTTTTTTTTTTTTTTTTTATGGGTTCTGGGGCTAGCGTTAAGTTTTCCAGTAATGTACCACTTCAGTACCATGTATGGTTCTACTAGAACTCAAAATTCGTTCACTGCTAGTGCGATTTTCTGGTTTTTAGAAATTCTCTTGACATCCTATAATATGAATGCTAACTGCACAGATATAAATGTACCTGAAACTTTTATTTGAAATAGTTTACCAGAAAAAATAGTTTGTTTTGGATGGGGGGAGGGGTTCTGGGAATTTTTGTAACATAACATTTCGTATGTTATTTGATATTTTTTTTTGCAATATTTTTGACGCTATCTTCTTGATACCTGCCAAGAGTGTTATCGATGGTGGAAAGCTCTCTGGTAGTGTGATACGGCTGGTGAATGGAGAAGAGATCTCTTGCGTAGCACAAGGGGAAAAAAATAAAGTATCTCGGCTGTAGTTTTAGTAGGGAACTTGTAATAATTAGTGACAGCGCTCTGATAAAGTTTAATGCATTAATAAGTTTAATTTGAATAAGTTGATGTCATCCAGCTTACTAAAAACCCGACCAGAAACTTAACGTCATAAATCAGTATTTATTCTTAACTCTCACGAACCCTCATTAAAGTGCACCTCTCACAAAGCTATACCCCGGCAGTACCAGACACTCTGGGCACGGGATTCGTCGTAGCGTTAAAGCAACGCAAAGTGATTGATTGGCTTACATACTAACACAGCCATAGCTGTGAATACCAACGTCGTTACTGAGGGCTTGGGTTGTTACTTCGTTGCATCTGGAAAACACCCCTTCAGCAATGGTTCTTGGCTCAAAGTTGGCTAAGGTCGATGATTCTATTTTCCAGTTTACCTTCGCGTTTGGTCATGAGGTTAAGGATTGTGCGGATCGGCGAAGCCTAGAGAATGTTAATGTCAAGGAAAACCAAAATTTAAGAAGGCTAAGGCAAGGATTAAGAGAAAAGGCTTTTTTTAGTGGACAAGTCGCAAATGGGAAGGCTACTGTGTCCAGCATTTTAGAAACACCACTTATGGCAACAACTTGGTTTGTGGAAAAACAATTATTGTCATGATCTGAGTGAAATAATGCACTGAACTGAGCTTTAATTATGCTTCACTCCGCAGTATGTCAGGCATCGGCAATCAGGCGATGCGGAAGAGAGACCGAAACTCCAGCTGGGAAAATGCCTGAACAACTTGTTCCTTATCACTCATCGACACCATAATGTCAAACGTAAGGTTATCGAGTTATTAAAGGAAAAAGAATATGTATGCTATGAGGAGGCCTACTGTATGGACATGGATGGCACCTCATGAGACGCAGATATAGTCGCATTCGATAAAAACAGTTCACCTGCATTAGTTGTTGATTCTACGAGTCGTAAGACGAACAGGCCAGGCGAAGTTGATTAATGAAGAAAAGAGAGAAATGCATTAACTTCTCCAACCATTTTAAAAAGGAATTTTGTAGTTCACGGTTTTGAGGGATCACCTAGCGGAGCAAATTATCTTGGATTCCCTGGGGGGAATCCTGTATATTCAAATCTATTGTCTTTGAAAACTCGGTATATTAAAATAGTTTAATTTAAAAATGTCCTATTTATTGAATTTGTGTATGTTTCTTTCTTCTTCTTCTTGTTTGCACTATTTATTTGAGTTTCTTAACGATGATGTCTTATTGCTGAGTTATCTCATGAAGATTGATCAGTAAATCTGTATCCCTTTAGCAACTCAATGCAATTGAACAGCCACATCGATATGGTTTGTCACTGTAATCTCTGTATTAACTGCTAAATGAAAATCCCCTGAGCGTTCCTCACATCAATTTTTTTTTATGTTATCAGAGATTCTTGAGTGTTTTTCTTCGAAATTTGAAGAAAATTTGTCTGTTATAATTTGTATTAGCTGCAGTCATGTAATAGTCGTAAAAGGTTTTTAGTGTACCAGATTTTTCGAACGTTATTTTTGGCTTCCTGTATGTGCTTGCAATGGATAGTAAGAGTATATCAAGAGGCAATTATTTTACTGATTTACGGCAAAAATTTTTTTATTTTTTTAACATTTGCACGGCTTTCTCTTACTGCAATTTACATAGCTGACATTGACCATTTTTACTTTCTCTTACTCCTAGTAGGAGGAAGTATTATAATCGTGTCAAATTTTCGATATCCAGTTTTCACCGAAAATATTTGTTTGAGGTCCCCTGAGTCCAAAAAGTGGTTTTAGACAAATGGTCTATCTCTCTATCTCTCTCTCTTCTCCCTCTCTCTCTCTCTATCTCTCTCTCTCTTTAATGCGTGTGTGCGCGAATGAAAAATCGTAGAAAGTTCAAACTGAATATTCCTTTAGGAGATAACTAATATTCCACATCATGTAGCGACAGTGGGTCATCTTTTCAAAATTCTCAACCGGAAGTACCACTTTACTAGTTTTTTTTCTTTTCTTTCTATTTTTTGCGATTTTTTCTCAAAAATGGCTCTCGACGATTTTCTTCACTTACACTACAAAGACTAAAACTTTTTTAAGAAACATTCTCTGGGAAAATTCATTTAAGGGCAGTTTTTTGGGGGAGGTGTGAGATTAGATTTTCCTCTAAAGTGCTTTTTTAAGTTTACTAAACAATTCTATTAATTTATTAATATTAATTAATTGGAATTAAATATGTGGTTGAAATTCCTAGTTTGACAAAAATCGGATGGATCGGAAGTGCGTTTACATTACCACTTTAGTAAATTTTTTTTTTTTTTTTACTTTTTTGTGATTTTCTCAAAAATAGCTCCGATGATTTTCTTGAAACTTATATAAACTACACATACAAAGATGTATACAATTTTTAATTCATTTCGAACTTATAGTTCTAACTAAATGTTTATTGTCTTTCCTATTAATAGGAAAATCTAAACATAATAAAAGGACATTTTTTGAAAAAAGCACAACCTCATTCCGCCTCCAAAACTTCTAAAAAATGAATTTTCTCAGAATAACAATTACAAACAAAACTGATAGGATGCCTGAATTTAATAAAATCTCGGGGGGGAGGGGGTCTTCATCGAGAAAATCATATAAATAAGTTTTATATGTGCAGTTAGCGTAACAAGTTTAAAGAAAATCATTGGAACTTTTGTCATAAAAATTCGCCAAAGAGTAAATAATTAATTTAGTTCAATCGTACTTCCGGTTGACCAATTTTGATCAAAAAACATATATTGTCAGATCCAATTGGCAGAACTTAAAATGAAATATCAAGTTTGAACTTTTTTTTTTGAAATTTCTATTTTTGAAGTTTTGTTGCACTTACATACACACACACAAAACCATTTTTAAACATAACTTGTTCAGACTCAGGGGACCTCCAAACGTGTATTTCCGGTGAAAACTCGATAACGTAAATTTGTCCCGATTGCAATACTTCCTCTTAAATGCAATAAGAGAAAGTTAAAAAAAAAAAAATATATATATATGAAGAAATTGGGTAATTAACCAGCAATTAGTTAACGTCACAACTACTTCTGATTGATTTTTACTCAGTTTTCTGTCCCAATAAAGAAAAGTTGAATATTTCGAAAAATTTTCATGCAAGATGAAAGTAATTTCACTTAATTGTCTTACAGTTTTGTTAATACAATTCAACAAGTAGGAATAATCTGTTTGTTTAATATGGATGGTTATGTGATAATCCATTCTTAATTAAAATGATATTCATTTATATTAGTGCAAATTTTTTTTCCGTTTTTATTATCTTTATTAGCTACTCAAGTACCATCCACCATTGTTTGGTGTTCTTATTAAGGAAAATACCCCCACCCCTTCTACCGAATTGTTTTCTAAAACGTTCTATTTCAAGATGTACGGCAATTAACCGAAAAAGTTTTCCTTCAAACCTTCAAAAACATTTCCATGCAAAGTTAAAGAGACTATGGACTTTTCTTCAATCCTGTCATTCATTTGCCAAATACCTTATAGCCAAGTTTATTGATAAGAAAAAAAATAAAAATAAAATAAAGTACAAAACAGCTCAACCTTGAATTTTGACCAATTACATATTATATTATTAAAACCTTCTCTAATCCTTTTAAGAGGAAGTATTGCGATTGTGTTAACTTTACGAAATTCGAGTTTTCACCGGAAATACATGTGTGTTGATCAGGTCGAATACGACAAAATGGTTTAGCCAATTAGTCTATGGTGTATTTGTGTGTGCGTGTATAAAAACAAATATCACAAAAACGAAAAATCGTTGGAAATTCAAAGTTGATCTTGTTCCGTTTAGGTACCACCATCGCATTTGACGATAAAGTCTGACCAAAATCCATCAACTAGAAGTGCGATTTTTCCCACAGTTTTTTTCCCCGCAATTCTCTGGTTGAAGGCTCTAATGATTTTCTTTAAATTTCGATAGTAACCATTTCGATACGTAACATTGCCTTATCACTTTTATTTTAACATTATTACAAGAAAATTGATTTATGGAAGTTTCTGAGAAATTTTATGCTTTCCTCCAAAAAAAACTATCACTTTATCCAATTTACAGTTTAACATCATTACAGTGTTAAGATATATTGCGCTAGAATTCCAAAGTTTTGAACCTGCTAATTGTAAATGTTACTATACACAACAATAGGTTTCTAACTTTTTCATATTTCTCATTTGAAGATGGCTTTTGAATTATATATGTTACCGGCGAAGTATGAAATTCAGGGCATTCTATAGAATGCCTAGGCATGTCATATAATACATAGCTACTTAGGCAAAGTAAGAAATATCCCTTTTTATTTCATAGCTGGGCTAGGCATTCTATAGCTTGTCCTAGCGGTGACCGGTGCGATGCGGTCCTGGCGGTAACAGCTGCAATGGAGACATTATTAGGAATTGCACCGCTCTTTGTAGAGGTGAAAACTATGGCAATGAAAACCTGTTATAGAATTAAACACAGGGAGGTTTTTTGGCAGGGTAAGCGATATGGTTACTCTGCCATTCATTCGCGAGATGCTTTTGAAGGTTCCTGTTACAGGTTTTCCATCTGATAGAATGTTGAAGACTTTTGTTTTCGAGCATTCTTACAGTGTCAGGTCCCCCCCCCTCCCCCGAGAAGATTGGTCAAGATTGGGTTCGTCTGGCGTGATACATGATAATTACTTCCGGTTCCAGAATGGATGGTAGGTGTCTGGAGCTGCAGTCTATTTTGAGACCGGAGATCATTTGGCAGTATCTCTTGGTGAATGGACCACGTTCTTCACCTAAACCTCCAGACTGAGGTTTATGCTATTCTTTGTTGTGTCTTGGATGAGAGGGTGTACGTAACACTAACTTAAAAGGTGTTTGTATCTGCTAGGACAGCCAAGCTGCGCTGAAGGCGCTAAGTTCGTGTGTCTTCACTTCCAGGTTGTGTTAAAATGTCCTAAAAGGCTGGAAGAGCTTTATTCTCTGAAGGATGTGCTTCTAGTCTGGATGCCGGGTCATGAAAATTTTTGGGAATGAGGAGGTGGATAGGTTTGCCAAATTAAGCGCCTCTCTTCCTTTCATTGGTCCCGAGCCTGCTATTGGCGTATCTTCTGGCATATGTCTGTCAGGCTTCCCGACATGGACAGCTTCCCAGCATTCATCCTTATGGATAAGCTCAGAGTCCAAAATGCTCATCGGGGGTCCGGACAGGGCTATTAGTAAGACGTTGCTGAGTTTTTCACGGAGCTCTCTCAGGCATCTGGTTGGATCTCTTACTGGACATTCTGGTTTAAGGAGACATCTCTACATAATAGCACTCATGCCGGATCCATTTTGTAGAGTCTGTGAAACAGAGGAGCAAACACCCATCCATTTTATGACAGATTGTTTGGGTTGTGAGGAGATTATGTTCAGGACCTTTGGTCGGAGCAGGATGTCTATGGAAGAGCTTAGGCTATTTCCGCTTAAGGTTATTGTCCGATTTATTCGGACTGCGGGAATCTTAGATGGATTAGATCCGGGTCTGGATTTTTGTTCTAGGCCCCGTTTGTTGTTGTTTTTTTGGGGTAGCTATATGGGCCCAGTGAGACTTTGGCTAGCGTAGGGTTTGGGCCCTCCCAACAGACAAATAATAATAATAATAATAATAGGCATTCTATACATTGCCTAGGCTTACTATAGAATGTTTACGTAGGCAAAGTATGGAAAGGCTTAATAACTATATCTATTAATGGCCATATAATATAATTAATGCCTATTTATTGCTGCTAAATTTTACTGAAGGAACCCTTTTCACAAGTAGCTGGTAACGTTCATCTGTTAAAAATACATGATTCCTTGCTGTAGTATTTCTTCTTTTCCGCAGTTCCTCCTCAAAACGGCATCGAAACACATTTTTGTCCATCATTAGAACTATAAACTACACGGGACACCTGAACTCATCTCACGAACTACTGTACAGGGAATGCCTGCTTCGCCGAATGTATTCTATAGAATGCCTAGGCAAATTAGAGAAATAGGGTAAATTCTACTCATTGCCTAACGTTTTTAGGTATTACATGAAATGCCTAAGGCATTCTGTAGAATGCCTGATTTCATACTTTGTCGGTAACATATACATATATTATAAACCCTGCCACATATGGATTTTTGAAACATTTTTTTCTAGAAATATTGAGGTCAATGACATACTGAGAAATCTGAGATATCAAAAAATGTTATTGGGTTTTTGATGGAAGCATAGTCTTTTGAATTATAATGTAATCACATTCAAGTAACCGCTTTCGATCAAAATCCATCAATGGATAGTATATCTTGAATTTTTTTTCACGATTTTAACTTAATCAAATTTTTACTTGAAACTTTTTATTTTTTACGTATGCATTTTTGGCGGTTTTTTGCCATACCTGCAAGAAGATTAAGCCTTCTTCCAAAATGACATTTCAGTATACCTTAGGTTTTTATCAACTGTACATATTAAGATACATGATTAATGACAGTACTATAATTCCATATTTGAAGATAGTAGGTTTAATTAGAAAATGTGACCTTTATAAGAAATAATATTTCAAGAATATTTTTTGGAATTTTTTCGATAATAGGTTACACTTACTGCAGCTTATTGAAACCTATCTAAAAGTTATTTTAGAAGATTCTAGGGAATCTGTTTTGTTAGATTTCGAATCGTTTTGAGTTTTGATTTATGCACTATCTTCTGTATACACAATACAATCACTTATCAGTAATAAAATTATGCTCAAAGTTTCTCATTCGAAAATTACATTTATTAATTTTAGTCTTTCCTAATTGTCGTAACATTCAAGATGATAACTAAACATTTAATTATAATTATAGGGAAGGGATTAGCTCAGTTGTTAACGCATTGGACTTCCAAGCGGAGGTCCTGGGTTCGAGTCCAAGCTGTGATGATGCCCTTAGATTTTCCCTTTCTAGGAGCCTCTACAGTGTCTGTAACGAGGGAACACTATCCGGTTTCCGGCAGTGCACTGAGAAGGCTCCGGGCGCCAATGACCATAGATGTTGACACGCCTTAAATTAAAAAAAAAAAATAAATAAATAATTATAGACTTGAAGACAATTTGTTATAACTATTACAAATTGCAATTAGAGAAAGTTGTGCGAGTGTTTCATACCAGTTATTTTTTTTGTAATGTAAGTATTGCAACTTTCGAATAAATTTTAAGAATTAAGCAAGATAAATTCGTGTGAATATTTAGCGCCAGATTTTATTATGAAATGATCTTGGTCAGATTTTCTTTTAAGGCGATTATTAGTATCCAAATTTAACGATTAATGACATTATTACCTTGAATATCATTATTTCGTAATCAGATTGGAAAAGTTGGAAAGTTGTATGAAAATGGGACTTTGTACTGACTGATTGACTGACATAATCTTCAAACACTTTCAAGGAAGGATATTTCAGTTTTATTTTTTACATATCTAAATATTACTATTTATGTCAAAACATTTTTACAAATATAAATTCAAATTGATTTAACACCTTTCACAATTTTTATAATCCAATCTCCTTGTTATTATAAAATTTATTCGGTACCTACTTTAAAGTTTCCCATATTTTTGAATACCATTTTCGCAATTTATTCAATTAAAATATTGTCATTGGATAATTTTAGAGTTAATTAATGTAATTAATATTGCTGAACGGATTCGCTAGCATGCAATATAATAAGACAGATATTTAATAACACACTTATAGCCTACTTTTCGTTTTGGCTCTCTCCTCGAATTATACCTTTTCACAGACAAACTTTCTATTGCTTTTTCTATTTTTTAAGTTTTTCTGATCCTTTCATTATTTTTTTGTTTTTCAGTTTTTCTCTACGACTTATTTCTTAGTTTATTTTATTTAGAATTTTAGTGTATTTTATTTATAATTTATTTTATTTATTTATATTTTATAATAGTATTTTCACAGTAATGGTTATATTACTTTATTTAATTAACTTAACTCTTTTGGTTTAATTTACCAACTCTTGTTTGAATGTTGACTTTTATGTAAAAAAAAGCTTTGTTTTAAATGTTTTACGTTCCTTTCTTGCGTACAGAGGAAGGAGGAAATGTTTCGTGCCAAATAAAATGGTGGCTTCCTGAGTAACTACCAAGTTCGGCAGTAGATGCTCGACAGAATGTTGAATCATGAGAATTCTCGATGCATCAGTATTGAAACAGGGAGGAAAACTTGGCATACGATCCTGCATTAAAGTTGTGATTAGAGAAGTTGCAGAACATTAATGATGAAATACCTTATCCTTGTTGATGCATTGTACTTCTTTATGCTTACCAAATCCATGATTTCTCAATAACTCTCGCTTAATAGGCGTTAATCGTCAAGAAGCCATGAATATTCTTCCATTTCGTTTCTAATCAGGAAATAAATCGATAGTTGTTGCCTTCAAAAAATTGATGCGATCATAGTTCTTCTTCTACCAGTAGTAACAAGATTTCTTGTTCTAACAGTATCCACACTTTTTGGAAGGATTCACTGCTATGAGCATGTGTATCTAGCTATTAAATTCTTTCAAAACTTACCCCTAGCTGTCTCACTTGTATCATACATACAGCAGATAGATTCCTCCCTGGGAAGGTATGCAAGCTTTAGTGGAATCCTCCGGCACAGCAGAGGAGAGACGTGTGTATATGTTTTAATGGGCATCTTTATAAATGAATGTTCTTTAGCTTTGATCTCTTAATTATTGCTAATTTTCGATATTTTTATCACGATTAACAAAAAAAATTTTTTTTTTACAAATAATAGCAAATTTTCCACTATGCAAGAATCTTCTTAATTAAGGAATCCCCTTATAGTTAATTAACTATAATTGTGAAAAGTGAATTTGAACACGATAATTCCGATTTTTTTATCGTCTTATTGATTTAAATATTAGATTGTTTTTTTAATATTTATATCACCATTTGACTTTTGATTTCTCCTAAATAAAATTCTTAATAAAGTACCTTTTTGGATAAGCAGAGCATTAATGACTTAGGAAATTTATTATTTTTTATTTTTTTATTTAAGGCGTCTCAACATCTGTGGTCATTTGCGCCCGGAGCCTTCTCAGTGCACTGCCGGCCTTCGGACAGTGTTCTCCCGTTACAGACAACACTGTCCATCACCGGACAGTGAGCTGTAGGGGCTCCTAGGAAGAGAAAATCTAAGGGCAGCACGACTGGATTCGAACCCGTGATCTCCGCGTTACTAGTCCAGCGCGCTACCACTGAGCTAATCCCTTCCCTACTTAGGAAATTGTAGACGTCGTAAAATTATGGACACTTAAGTAATGTGCACCATATGAAAAATGGACTTCTTCATAGATAATGACAGAGTCTAGCTCACAAACTGCTAAATTAGCAAATAAGTTCGTATGGCTCCAATCTAAGAGAAATTACAACCCATGATTTTTGTTTCTGTTGAAAATCCATGTTTTGAGGCTGCTAGAAATAGAAAATGGTGCTAACCTTTAGAAATTAATCTATATTATGCGTTTGTTAAAACAGAGGTTAAGAGATGCGCAAAATCGCACTAAGTCCAATTATGTTTTCATTATGCCGTAACCAACTTGATTATTCTTAGAAGTTAGAAAAGTTAGAAGGTTAGAGAAGTTCAATTTGTCCTCCATTTTCTTCTTTAAACTTTATTTTGAGAAATATGAAAGAAATTTTCCTCAAAAATGGAGAAAAGTCTTTTATTTTTTTTAAATGTACTTAGCTTATTTCATTGTTTAAGAAACAAAAATTTACTTTTGCAAAATAACAGATATCGAATATTACAATTTTCGCCGCAGTAATAAGTGAATTTTATTCCTATAACCTAAACATAAAATATACAATTTATTCTAGAATATGTAGTTGGGTCCGCAATGCTGGATAACATTTATGATTTTATCCGTCGTAGCATGCTTTATTATTCATAATACAATTCTGTATTGTACAAAATTAATAATACAATTCTAGTTAAAAAAAAAAAAAAAAAAATCTAGTTTTATAATACAGCTGACAGTATGGGGCAACTCTTAAGTTCAGTTTTGTAGCACACCAAGTTAATCTTCCCCCACCAAAACTCGGTAATGTTAAACTGCTATAATTATCGATATTATTGCAGTTAAATCGATATATTGTATTCCAGGTCAAAGGCCCTATCGGTTAATCGATTATACCACTAGGTACTATGAATGATACATTATAATATATTCTATAAATAATACGTAAATAAAAATAACTTTAAACTATTATTTACATGCACTTATTGTAGGTAGACACATTTTGTGTTATTCAAAAACATTATTTGACAATTTTTTAAAAAAAAAGTATGTATATAATAATTATTGCATAAAAGTCGAGATTTAATTCGTAATATTCGGTTATTAAAAATCTTTTCTTTTTTTTTTTTTTATTGTTTTTATACATTTATTATCTAATAAAAAATTATATTATATTATAAAAAATATAATGATTTTGAAAATTAAAAAAAAGAAACCTGTATTATTAGACTTAATGATATGACGACTTAAATAACTATGAACTCTTAGAAAAACCAACCTAGGAATAATGAGATGTTTGTTTATAAGGCAATGGCCAGAGGAGTTTTAAAGAAAAAAAATAATTCTTTGTTACTCTCCGTTTCGGACTTCCATTGGTGGTGCCCTTCTTCAAGAGCTCCTTAGGATAGGAGAGGAATGTACGTTGAGAAAGTTGGAGATTTCAATTTCAGCGTACACTCCTTTCCACTCCTACCCTAAAGAGCTCCTGAAGAAGGGCACCAAAGGTACCCGAAACGTAGCACAACAAAGAATTCTTTTTTCTTAAAAACTACTTA